>JAVFBX010218801.1:0-11498 GCA_034783855.1 Mopalia kennerleyi | reverse complement strand
AGCTTATCTTGTCATCAGATCTCTGCAAAGATCATAGACTTTGCACAAAAAGGTCAGAAATTCGAAGCGACAGCGGGCAAGTTATAAGGAAATTGCACAGATACTTATGGAAGAAAAGCGATAAATCTCCAATGAGGGGTTCGCCTTTAAATGAAAACTGTATACCTATTAAGAAATATAAACCAACTCTGTACCTGCTAAAAGCTTTGAAAATCGTATGATACTCTTTATTAGGGACGCAAAAACTATGTCAATATCAGGTTTAAACGGCCTCTTTAAATTTAGGCAGAATATGTTTATGATTTATTTTTCAAATAATTGGAGGTTATATATCCCCACTTTAAATGAACCGTTGTAATTTGTAATTATGGACGTTTTCAAATAATCCCTGGTCAACTATACAAAGCTACATGAGGCAAGATATTAGGAAACTAGCTGCTTTGAAACATGTGGAAGAAAACTGTTTATCTTTTGTGGAGGGGCTAATTTTAAAGATATCCTAGCTAATCAACATTAATATAAAAAAAAAACCAATCTTAAGCCTACTAAAAGCTTTGAGTATCGATTGATAATCCCTGTAAGATGAACAAAAACAATGATCTATGACACTTTCAGGTTTAGATGGTCCCTTTTTTTGTTCTGTGCCAAATAATTGGAGGCTATAATTGATGCTAGAAGAGGTCAATCCTTACTTGTTCTCCAAGATTTTTGAAAGAGATTGGTCACATAGGAGCAGTACCTCTCGATCCTGTGCAATTCAAGAGAGATCTATTGTTAAGACTGATTGTGAAGGTAACTTCAATGAACTGTTATCGTCATCAATCTTTTATCTAACCTAAGTTTAGGAACTCCCAAGTGGTGCTAACTTATTGATAGGATCTATTACATAGAGAACCCAGCAAATGTAATATTAAACTCTGGGAGAACTCTTTTGTCTGTTTTCCTTTAATCAGCACTGGGTACCTGTTTATCCACAAAATTGGTATAAAATTTTTTAGCATTATTTTTTGATTTCTCAAAACGTATCTTGTATTGATATAAAGGCATGCAAAACAAGACCAAAACAGTGAGCGATTATTAACTCACTCAAAAAAGAAACTTCACACTGGTTTGGATGTCGATAAGTTGAACATACAAGAAATGTGGTTTTAAATAATGATTATATTCCATTTTGTACCATAAAAATCATGTTCATAATGTAACCAGTTCCACCGGAAATGCTACGGAAATGTAAGAGAGTTAAAATGGTAAGTTACAACTTGATGAAAGCATGTCAATAGCGCGTAAGCCCTCCACGAGCGTTTACAACTGCGACGCAACGTCTTCTCATGGATTGAATAATGCGTCTGAACACAGCTTGGGGGATGTGTCGCCATAATTGAACCAACATGGCACAAAGTTCATGCAAATTCTGTGGAGGGTTCCTTACTTGACGGAGTCTTCTGCCCAACACATCCCATACATGTTCTATGCATGGGATTAAGGTCGGAAGACCTTGATAGCCACTCCATGACATTGATGCCCGCATTCCTAAGAAAATTCCGCGTTAAATTGGCCGTATGAGGTCTTGCATCATCGTATTGGAATGTCAGATCCAGGCCATGAGCTGCCATGAATGGCAAACGCTCTGGAATGAGCACTTGATCTCTGTATCCTGCAGGCTGCAGCAGTTATAGGTGTTCTTGAACGACCATCAGTCGGGAACTAGCAGAACCATTAAAGGCACCCCAAACCATAACACTATCGCTCCCAAAACGGTCCACTTCCTGCACACAACACTGGTCGTTCCGTTCACCGCGTCTCTCCCAAACTCTAACTCTCCCATCAGCGAAGTGCAAAGTGAATCTGGCCTGATTCGTCACTAAAAAGACCCTATTCCAATCACGCTGAGTCCATCTCAGAAGCCGTTGTGCCCAGAGAAGCCGTTGACGTCGGTGTAACTTGGCTAAAATTGGTCTATGATATGGCCGGCGTACATGGAGACGAGCATTGCGCTGGCGATTACGATCTCTAAACAATTCATTCCTAGTGGACGTTGCAGTGAGATATCGATTACGCTAATGACGTAAGACGATTTGTCGGTCTTCTGCGTGTGTCGTCACACGTGGTGTATACCCGTACTAGGTCGGTCTACTGAGGTGCCAGTTTGTTGGAGACGTGTCTGAAGATCATGGATAGTCCGTCGACTACATTACATAACCCTGGCAACATCAATGACCGACGTTCCTGTATTCAGCATGCCAATGGCACGTTCACGTTGAATATTTGACAGTCGTGGCATTGCAAACCAACGCGGATAATTTACTGTAAGAACTTGTTTTCCCGAGATGTCACTCTACTGTGCTAACGTGGGCTCAATTACACGTGTCTCAGAAGATCACGTGACAAGGAACACAAGAAAACTTGCTTAATCCTTGATGTATGCTCGCACGAACTGCATGCTTGTGCACGTCGGAGTTGCTGTGTGTCTTGATGTCTTTGACAGCGCATTTACCTCTAATAATAATAATAACATATGTTGTATTAAGTTTCAAGAAAATATGTAGAAATTTATGAGTGTGAAGTTTCTTTTTTGACTGACTGTACATGTTGGTGGAAAAAATTATTCGAAATTCTAATTAAAAGGGTTAAAATTTGAGCCTTTAATTTAGTTTTCACTTGCATATTTTTGGCACTTCATTTTTAAGCAGACTCTAAGCAGACGTATTTCTAGAAAACTATTCATGTTAGAAACTTCAAATTTGTACAATTGTAAAGAGCATAATGCGACCTAGTAAACATTGCCTCACTTTTCAGAAGTTCGTCTTTCATTTTTGAAAATGTTTTCTGAATAGTTGTATTTTACATTTTTATAAGACTTAACAAGGTGGGATTGACAACAAAATCCCCTGTGATCGATCTAACCAATTTAAGGTGTCCCCACTACAAGCCGTACCATGATAATACATAGTTTGGCTGAAGGTCTGTGACTTGATTGTGATAAGGCAATAAGCTCGTTTCAGCAATTAACAAGCATAGCATAATTAAATATTCATATAAATAAAGTTAATTACCTTTTTTAATTTCTTTTATATATATGCAGCCTGGGGAGGACAATATTTTTCCAAGGGACGAAAACGGACAATTTATATATGCTGATATAGACTATTTGGAAACGTGGCAGGTGAGATGTGTAACCATTTTATTTGCAAGACAGTTTATCACATAAAGCGGCTTTTCTAGACGGTCAATGCTTAACATAACCAGGAACCTAATGTACTAGTTGCCAATGTTTATTTGAATAATATAGGCAAAGTTATCAACTTTTTGGACCCTTTTAACCCTTAACCCTTAATAAGATAGCCTTTTTCTTGATATATATTGATAGAGTCTGACGTTCATCTTCAAGAACGTTCACTCGTTCAGCTTACCTTGTTTGAACGGCATTGAGAAGCTAAAAATGCTTAGTTCAGTTTAGTAAATGAACAGAAGAACAAGAAAAGGAGATTGATGAAAAACTCTCAAATTAAATTCCGAACGTTAGCTCAGGTGCCTGCGCTAATATATATTTATATACAAATTATTTTCTTTTAACCCGCTGATAAACGGTGTTATGTTTGCTGTGGGAGACAAGAACAGGGAGGACTGTGAAAGAAACCAATTAGGTCCTCTCCTTGTGTTTCAGTCTACAGTTGTTTATGTTGTATCAAAGATCCGGGCCGTTTAAGTGGCTGTCTAGAAAACAAAACAACTGTGTCGGTACCAATAACAGTCTGTATGGTGATTCAGACTAGACAGGTTTATATAATAGTTTGATTAAACTTAGCCCTATTCTTGCCATCCGCGACAAACATCTGGTTTTTTTGCAACTGCTTTTCACCAATATATTTATAGATATAAACATCCGCTGATTATTAAGCATTATCAGTACCCGGAAAATTGGGGGGGAACTTCCTGTTGACCTGTTGACCTCTATGAGCTAAAGGTCAACATGAAACCGATTTGTTTGGGATATCGTTGAATTGTGTTCTGTGGTTGTCCTGTTTTCTGTCTGTCCTGTCTATGTTTGTCGATGAGGGTGGTTTCCTTCAAGCAAAGGATAATTTTCGGTTTTCCGTTTTGGGTGACTTTTGTCTGACATTTTGTTTAATTTCTTTAGGGCATGGAGGACGCTGTAGAGAAAGGCCTTACCACATATATCGGTGTATCTAATTTTAACAAAAGACAATTAGAAAGACTGTTGTCGAACTGTAGGATAAAACCAGTCAATAACCAGGTTTGTAGAGTAAACTATTATAGACATTGTTAATTTTTGTTTTATGTGTAAAGTTGTCAAGGAGATACACATTCCAAAAATAAGCGATTCTTCTTCCTACGTCGAGACATTGACTCTAAGATACACACGGGCCATCTAATTTTGCACTTCTTTCTTGCTGGTCTGTCGCATACGTCGCCCCAACTATTGGAGGGAATAAATGCCCGTACGAGAGTAATTGTCTTAGTCTTGTCCATTATAGAAACTCTCACGAGAATACGATTGGGAGATACAATGTAAAACTCAGATCTCCAGGCAGTGTTTTTTCTTTGAATCTGTTCTTTTGTATCTTCGTCTCTTAGTACAAAGAGATACATTGTGAAACACATATCTCCAGGCAGTTTGTGTTTTTTTCTTTGAATCTGCTTACCACATTTAAGTACACACTGATTTTTGTTTCGATGTCAGCGATATGGTAGGATGTGTTTATGTTCAAATGTTCTCGAATCTATAAAAAAAGATTTCATGAAATTATCAAACAAAATTTCTTTATGTCAAGCCCAATCAGAAAAATACGCTCCGTGTATACACCGCCATTAAAGATATGTGAAGAGCAGATAGAAAATGTCAATCATATTAAATCCCTAGGTGTTACTCTAAACAACAAATTGAACTGAACTACCCATATCTTATGTAAGAAAATATCACCTAATCTAGGATTCATTTGTCACCTACGAGAACATCTAAAAACGAAAGGCTGTATATCCTCTATTATTCACTTATATACTCCTTACTTATTGTAGCATTGTCTGAGGTAACACTAACACATATCAGACACATCGTCTCCCGGCTAATAACATTCCCATCTTAGTATCGTTACACTGAAGCTCTATTTCGTTATTACAAATTCCAATAACTATGACATCAATAAACTCATATCTTGTAACCCATCTCGTCTTTAAATTCTTCAACACCCCAGAACTTCTGCCCACCTTTCTTCACGAGTACTTCACCAAACAGTATACAGTTCACAAATACCCAACTGGAGCTGTCTCTCTTAACCTAGATGGACCTTTTCACATAACACATTTAAGCTGATTTACCTGCAAAATAAAAGGACCTGTAATTCCAATAGAATAAAATGCCTTCAAATTTGAAACAACTTGTTTCGATTTCACTGTTCAAATCAAAATTAAAATCTCATTCTTTACTTATTGACATGGACTGAGACATCCTCCTTCACTGTCCACATTTACATACCTGTATATACGCTCGTATTTGTTCTATTTCATCTTATACACCTGTAAACTCCTTTAAAATAATATTTATTTATTCAGTTCATTTTCCGCCAGGTTATTTTCTTTTCATAAATGGGATAAAATAAGCTCTTTGCGGTTTCTGTTAATGCCAATGACATCCATCTATATATTTTAATTTTATCATCACTTTAAATTATAATTAACAATAACCATTAAATTGATTTATTGAATTCAATGTTTATAATAATTAACTTATATTTCTTTTCTTATATATACACATCAATTATATATTTGGTGACATAAATGAAATGTTTTATTTGTCCCCTTCCGCCCCTTTTAAAATAGCCTGTCTCTCTAACTAAATATGTATTTGGTCAAAATAAGTACATCTTGTGATCTAGCTTTATTTTGTCTGTTTCAGTTTGAAGGCCGATTATTTTTCCAGAACCAAAAACTGATCGACCTTTGCCAGTCAAACGGGTTGAGTGTCACAGTGTATAGAACTTTATATGACGTTAATCCTAGCGAGTAAGTTTTATACAATATTTGACCTTTTCGCACGTTTTGAAAGATCACCAACAATGTGCCTGTACCATGTTAGAGCGAACAAGGATCTCTTCTATAGTAGGGCAGATTCCCCTTTCCTGTAATGTCTTAATTGAAGCAAACCTATGTTCAAACAGTCAAAATGAGTTGCATTTCAGTCCATTATGAAAATCGAATACAATTTCATTATGAACCTAAACTTTTAAAATTGAGTGAGAAATAAAGGCGAAAAGCACCGATTACAAACTCAAGCGTTGCGTACATGTTGTAACACAGAATGTAACAATTATATTGTATTTATCTGGTTAACGTCTTACTGGGCCCCTTGGGCTCAAAATGAAAAATAAATTGATAATCCGGTTTATTTAAAGTTTAACACTCAAAGCTTATGATAATGAAAAAGTTAAGTCAAACTTTGTATTGATTACGAGGCATATAAAGTTGGAAGTACATATACGATGGGATAACTTAACTTCTTGAGATGAGATAGAAACGTTGTGTCCAATAAACTAAGAAGATATTACCCATACCAACGCCTTCCGTCTTAAGGCCCCTCGTCCACACCTGTGGACAAACATGTATTTGTTTTTAAACGATGGTATTTAAGTTTTAATATCGGTTAAACTATTTTTTTTAACGAAATTAGATATACTAGTTTTTGCCAGAAGACAGAAGAGCGTGGAAGAGGAGTTTAATCATTCTTATGAAATTTGTTTAATTGAATGATTTTTTCTTTTGTATGCAGTGAATCGAAAGAATTTAATCTTGATGTTGTGAAGGAAATAGCTGCTCGTTACGGGAAGACAATACAGCAGGTTTGTGTGACAAAGTTGATCAGAAACATTTCTGCTATCGAAATAGCTAAGTGGTCTTTCCCAGTGCTTTACGCCACGCCTGAGGGTACTGACTTACATGGTGGCATTCTCCTCCAACTTTCTAACACCACCACCACCAACACCACCCCCACAACAACAACAACAGCAAGTGTTTTACTCAGTGGAAAAAAAATAATGCTCCTCCTGCGCTTAGTGAAAATAGAACGCGCGCAGGGCACTATCAAGAGGAGGACACACTAGGCGAATTTTGAAGCGAATTTTAAAGCAAAGTCTAAACGCCTTAAGATTTGCCTAGTGTGTCCAGTGCGGCTACAGTCGCTGCGAGTTGGGCCAATGCATTCGCCGTACATCAAGCGTATTTGATATATTCGGCCGAATATTTATCGCTGGTGACACGTTTGCCTAGTGTATCCATTCCAATGAAAGATTTCTCAACCAACCACAGTCGCTGAAAGCGTCACATGAACAATTGTGTATCGGCGCATGCGTTTTAGAATTTGATCAATTGCATTGTTTTTGTTTACCTTGAAATGATTGTGTTATGTTGTATTCATGCAAAGAGAGACAAAGAAGGAATATTTAAATGCGTCCTATATGTTTGGTTGATGACTGGTTTACCAGTATATGGTTTGTTATTTCACGTACATAGTGTGCATGGTGTGTCATTTTAAGATGACAGGACGTCCGCTTCGGCCAAAAGGTTTTCCAGTTCGCAATGCACATTGATTTAGCTTCTGGTGTCTCCTGTTGATATGACAGGACGTCCGCTTAAACAAAAAAGATTCTCCAGTCCGCAATACACATTGATTAGGCGTATGCATGGTGTGTCCCGTTGAGTTGAGAGGACGTCCGTTTCAACCAAAAAGGTTTTCCAGTCCGCAATACACATTGATAAGTCAAACCACAGTTGAACTTCTTTGTAATTAGTGATAAGCTATAGAAAGTAACATGTTTTTGGTTTATCATTCTATCTGATAATACACGAAAAATATACGCTCTCAGAAATAATGGTTCGTGGAGATTTTTTTTTAAAAATTAGGATAGTTCTATACGGAAGTATTACGACAAAACGTTTCTTTGATATATGAACAAAGCAGAGATACTTGGAACAGTTGCTGTAGGGTTCCATACAGAACCATAAAGGGTTTCACCAGAGCCATGACTGAAGGGCCTTAAAGGGTTCCATCGGAGCCATATTTTTCTAATAGTTTTCTCAAAGGCTTTAATTCCATAGGCCCGCCACCCCGGACTTACGGTTAATTATTTTGGCTTGTTTCAGGTGGCGCTGAAGTATCAGGTACAGAGAGGAATTATTGTTATCCCCAAGAGTAGCAAGGTGGAAAGACTGAGACAAAATATAGAGGTTTGTACACCATGTTGGAATAATACAGGAATGTCATGGAATTTAAATAATTATTTTGCACTGCATTTTATTGTGTCATACCGGTTGGTTGGTGGCATACTACCGGGGCTTATATCGATGATTCGACTTTGAACCATCTTCCAGAGGCAAGGTGGGAAAAGAAAATCGTCGCATTAAGCTTCTCTTCCTTTTTTAACTTGCCTCCATAGACGGTAAAACTGGCGTTTACTTTGAGTCTAAATCAGCTACTTCCAGATGACCTCTTCTTACCCCACCCAATCAGATTTGGGGCTTTCTTATAATAAGAAAAAGGCTGTCTAAACACAGGATGACAAGTAGGCTATATGCATGTAATGCACTCGACTTTCTGATTGGCTGCTTGTTTTTACAATAGTCCTATTAAATTTTTGCCACGTTTTTGCCTCGAATTGCAACCAGGGATTTTGACCCTTGCAATATGAAGATGACTTTGAACAAGCTTATGTCCCATGTAAACTAAAGGAGTACAGATCACTATAGCTGAAGAACTGGATATATTTATATATAAAAAGGGACAGTATGGGCACGACTAGCCCGGAGATGACTGGACAATAAATACACTATTGTTAGTCCTGACGATTTGAAGTACGAAAGCTTACTAACTTGCGTATTTGCGGCTCATTTGACCTCGAAATAACATACATTTCCAAATACAACCATGCATCACAAAAATCTATGGTGTGTTTGATTTCCTTTGCAACATAGTTTATGTTAATGGGAACAAATTCTGACAAGATATCCGTATACAAATGTGCCAATGCAGCAAATTCTAGTTGCTGGCCGCCATGTTTTGTCAGTCCAAGCCACAAGCTGGCCCGTGGAAAGATAGCGGCAGTCGTTACCAAGATGTGACTAGTGTAATTATTGCCCTGGGACGGTTGCTCGAAGCGCTATTTAATTTAATCCGTTATAAGATAACGTCACGCCTTGTTGAAGGCCTCTCTAATCCACTATTAGAGATTTAATCTGGTAATACTCTGGTAATACTCTGGTAATACTCTTTCGAACAACTGGTACCAGTCATCCATGGTCTATAGCTTGTGGTTTGTGGTAAAGTCTTTGAAGGGTTCCCCTTATTTGCGGAGTTGTAATTCGTGGACAAAATCGTTGTCTTTTTTTACGTTCTATTAAAAGCAGAGAGATCCAAAGCCGTGATTATAAATCGTAATTTAACAGGATTATTTAATACAGTTTTTATTTTTAATTCTTTGCTCCGTTGGCGTTGTAGAAGATAACTATATTTACATACAGGGTCGTGGGTTCGATTCCCGGACGGGTTTCAAACTGCAAAATTGTCTGAACTAGAAACTGTTCAAACTTAGAAAGTGTTTTCCCAAAATAACGAAAATACTGATACAGGAATGTTGTTTTCCTTTTATTGTGCTAATTAGGTCTCGTTGACCATCCAGCCAGCCTTTCTCACTTCTGACGCCAAATGTATCTGGTAGACAGAAACGACTGTCTTGGGTTAGGTTAGCAGTTGTCGTTTTTCGTTTGGGAATTAAGAACTTTAACCATACCTTAACTTGAAGTTTGACTTGGCGGTTAGAGGATAAGCGATTTCTTAATTAAGGGGTCTAGTGGTAAGGACGATACTTTCAACTAAACATTGGATAACTCTTAACTGTCGTTATCTGTACTTGACATTCTACTGGTTTATGTATATTTTTAATGTCCTATGACGGTGCTGCAGTACCATAAACTAATGTAAACTGTTGAATATCATACTCATCGTAGGTCAATGTCTTCATTTTAAGAATCAGATACGGTACAACATATTTTCAGCCTTTGTGTTTATTTTTCAATTGTATGTTTGTTACATTTAGCCAATATTTATTAATATTACTTTAATTTTCCCGCTATTTATTTCTTTGCAGTTATTCGACTTTGAACTGTCTGATCAGGAAATGAATGCCTTGAAAAAGCTGGACACAAACAAACGGTCACTAGAGTTCCTGTAAGTGCTGGGTTTTGGCTTAAATCCCGTGACTGTCATCTGCTTACAGAGTTTGCAAAAACCTTTTTTTCATCAACATGCATTTACGTAGCTAGGGTGGTGGCGCCAGAGGGTGTTATGTAAAGAATTATAACTGTTGGTGGTGTATGGTGAAATAAAGCGGTTTATGGCCATGAACGGGTAGGGGAGGAGTAGCACGTCTTTATATTACCTGTCGCAATTCCTTCAGGCCACACGAAGCTTCTGTCCATTTCCCACCATTTAACAGTAGTTAAATATCGTGACTAAGAGGATAAGCAAAATTAAACGTTTGGGTGTAATATACGTTGCTCTTTCTCGGCATTCACAAATAAGCAGACTCTTGCAAATGGGAATATGAATAGACTACATATGTTGAATAAATGATATATCCAACCAAAACCATTGTGCAGTCAGACCATTTAATAAATACTGGTATTATCACATCGTATCGGATTAAAATAAATGATCTATTAAAATACTGGTATTATCACATCGTACCTGATTAAAAAAATCTAATTAAATACTGGTATTATCACACCGAATAATATTTTTTAAAGTGTGAAAAGTGTTAAATATGTGTAAGGACAAAGCATGCATCAGTTGAAAAACTTAGTGTAACATAAATGTGAATTAGAAAAAAATAATGTAATCATGTAGTCGAGACGGCGATGATACAGCATCTGCTGTTAGAAAACTAACACGTGCTCTTGTTTTCATATTACAGATTTAAGGAAGCTAAGGAGTACCCGTTCAGTGATCCTTACTAATGGAAGTTCAAGGCGTGGGGGAGAACTCGTTTAAACAGCCACAGTAGTTTGAGCAGAAATCTTTCTATAGATTAAAATATATAACATAAAGCTTGTGTTATTGTGGTCTAAATTCACGCTTCATTGGAACGGGAATAAATGTGAAAAACGGGAACTGAGTAATGCGCGTCCATAGTCAAGTTTCTGTGTTTCACCTAAAACATTTTATATAAAGTGGTGTCCTTTAGTATTATTGTTTCAGTTTTCATACTTATATTAAATACGTATGTATGTTAAAATCTCAAAGACTAGTTCCGATTCAAGACAAATATATAAATGCAGCGTCAAAATGTTATGACAGCCATTGATACATTTGACATATTACGGTAACGTAACAAAAACCGTTGTTTAACACTTGGTGTTAATACTAATAGAAACAACTCCTAAAGAAAATCTATACATGTATATGGTGATTCAAAGTCACATTTTATAGAGCA
>JAVFBX010218790.1:0-11498 GCA_034783855.1 Mopalia kennerleyi | reverse complement strand
CTGCCTTGTACTAGCGCCACCACTGGACCAGCCGAGAAGATTTGGCCAGCAACCTTTTTTTCTAGAATATACATGGGTACAAACCCACAGGTGCTCGCATGTTACATTCCAGTGAGTTATTTTTAAAAATACAGAGGAAGTAAATACTCTGTGGTTTTGTCTGTTTTCCGGAGCACATCATTACCAAACCTAATGTGGGAAGTAGGCGCGAAACAGAGCTTTGTGACCTTTCATGTATACCAAGATCCAGACTCTGCGGTTTCCGGCTGTCGTAAAATTCCCAGGATTGAAAAATCTAGCTGTTGTGGTTTCTCCAGGTTCACGAAACGTAGTGCGAAAGATTTTTGTTTCAACAAATGTCCGTCGAGCCTTTGAATTGTGCAAAATAACTAACCAGAAAAAAAACCTCATTTTTTAACCGTCAAGCAGCATCTAGCTTTACAACTCAGACTGGGAGCTTTGGGATTAACCTGTACAATCACTTTCTTTCCAGAAAGTCATGAAATAGCGGCCTGTTTTTATAGCCACAGTTTCGACAAATCCAGCTGCTTAAAAATTTTGAAATCTGTAATGTGGGTCAACCTTTAATGGAAACAACTTTTGATTTAAAAAGTATTAAATTTGTTAGCATCTACAGCTGAATGACATCCTAGTATAGTCCTTTTGTATTGATACAGTTGTTGCCTGGCCCCGACCGCACAACTTACACCGTTTTAGTGAGTATCACTACATTCAAAACGGTCCGGGCTCATGACCAAACAGCTGTACACATTGCATGGAGGTAATACGGCGACAGTTTAATCAAGTGTGTCTTCCCTCTGACGTGATAATGAATGAACAATTTGCATTTGTACCAATGGGATAAAGAATAATCAGCTTTTTTATTCTAAAATAGAGATTTAATAATCCCCTTTATCGCGTATACTTTGACTTTAAGGCACGAGGACAGTTAAGTGGAGATTAACCCTGTGTAGTTGTACAACTGACGTCATGGCCAAAGGACTGGGTTTTCATCACTCAAAGCTTGAAACTTCAATAGACTGAGTGATCTGGTAATATAAAGTTCCTACGTGTCTTTGTCTATCACCCGCTTAGAACCATCGGCTTCAATCATTATTAATTCGTCTGTGTGGGTTTTTTTTCTGTTTAAGTTTTATTCATTACGCGCTAACTGTGTAACGATTTACTTCCCAGTCCACTTTTTAAGGAATTAGTGCAACAACAGCACACATCTGCCCATGATACAAGAGGGAACTGTAAAAGCCCCGCTAAACAGCCAAACAACAGTGCTTTGAACTAAACTTTCAAGTAACTTAAATGTAAGTTTTGTGTCAGATGAAGACAGATGACCCTAGTACTTTACAAATTCAGCGTTCGAGTAATCAGCCAAAGCGATCTGTTGCGGTTTGACTCTCGGTGTATAATCTGGAAAAGCACCTTGTTTTAACCTGAGAACGACAATGACCTCTCCATGTTATCTGGAGCACTGATCACTCCCGGATCCAAACTGCACTCGTACTTTAAATACACTAATTGACAGGAATATTTTAATGTTGTTTACACTTGTGTTATATGCGGTTAATATTTAACAGAAATTCAGGTGTTGAAGATCGAAAGATTCCTCCGGCGTTTTTGTGGTTCACCTTTATTTTAGTATTAATCGTACGTTTTTTAAAACATTTTTTCGCCAGTAGTCAAGACACACTTTAATATTAAAAGACATAAAGTGTAACACAGACCGCAAAGCGCATTCCGACTCGTTTTATGTTTTAATCAACGCCTTTCATATAGGTTGACTGTGTGGACATAGCCACTATTGCCGGGCATTATAATAATAATCAGCACTCTTGTCGTGTCTATTGTTCATTTTAAAGGCCACAAAGTTGTCCTCTTCTAAATCTGAAGCAGTCGTGTGTACACTCAAAAGGTATCTCCCTTCAATGTTTTTACAGATCAGTAACAATTACCCTATAAAACGCTCCTCCACGTTTCGTTATCTCGGAGTCATGTTTGACACAATACTTACATGGAGATCATATAAGTTCTCTTGTGAATTGCCAAAAGACCCTTAATCTCATGCGGTATTTTGTCTGGAAAGACATGGGGTGCTGATAAATAGTGTCTTATCCTTATTTATTGTGCCCCGATTTCTCGCATAGACATCTGTTGGTGAAGTGTATGAGTCAGCACGCGTCACTTTGAATTATAAGCTACATGTAGACTCGTATTTCAACTGGATCGGATCATTAAAATGTGCCTCTTTGAATGCTTTACAACAGATAAGTAATGCATGTCCTTTATCTATCCACAAGCCGTTCGGGTCTCTAACACCCAAGGTGAAACTGAACAATTGTCAGTGAAATTCTGCTGCACATATTTTCCTGAACTCCTTTTATATGGTGTTAACTTTATGACTTTTAAGACTATTACACGTATTCATGTTTTGCCAAGTTTACATCTGGCGCAGTTATGTCTCTCAGTTTCCTCCCTGGAAGATTCGTCTCTCAAACATCTCGGATGAAATTCATCTTAAGGTTAAGAAATCCGGGTACAGCAAAGACTGTACAAAGAGTAACTGGTGTGATTTTCCAAATACTCTTCCAAGTGCCTGAAGTCCGGTAAAGTCGACTGTGGAGTTTGTGTTCCAGCGTTTTCTTATGGTAAAAACTTTAGAACAAGTGATAACGTACCTGTGTTCACTGCCCAGTTAGTCGGTATACTTTGTGCACTTTCGTGATTTGATGCGCTCCTTGTCTGCTATGATAAATTTCACGTGGAATAAATGTTCCCTTTATCTTTTCCAAATTGCACGTGTGTACTGAATCAGAGCATTCATATATCGTTTGATTGGGTTCCTTGGCATTCCTTTACTAGCGGGTAATGAGTAGGCGGACAATCTAGCTTAAGAAGCCATTCACTTTGTTAATGTGTCATCTGGTGTATACCTCTCTCTATGTCGGAAGCCAAGTCTGTTCTTAAACCACATTTCACCCAGTTATGGCAGTGGGATGTTTCTCCTACGGGGAGATTCTAATATGAGTTTAATCGCTCAGTTTCTAATCGTATTGATGTCCCACTACAGGCAAGCCGATGTCCTTTGGAATAACAATAATGTTCTCTTTATTGCCTTAAGCGAAGCCCATAGGCTAAATACAGACATATAAAGGTGGGGTGTGGACAGCAGCCAATATAACATTTCATAATTTCTCAACTTTAAATAAATATTTACCTAGATTGTTACCTAGAGTTTTACAGTTTTCAACAGATAATACTGACAAAGTTTAATATTTAACCGATGTGCACAGATTCTATACTTCGTAAGATACGAATGATATTTCTTCAGACTAGGTTTTCTATACCACATGTTTATATAACACACATTTACTGAACTCTTCTAATGTAGACCACAAATCTTGTATTGCATTATCATATAATACTCTTTTATAGTATGCAGGAAACAACTAACGTCGTCTACTGATTGTCTGAGCCAGACATCATTAAACCCATGGCTTTGAAGCTCATGTTTAACATACGTTAACCATGATTTTGTGTGAAGGACTATCTTCAGATAATAATAACATTTCGTTATAAATTAATCTAAGTATACAGTTATCCGTATCTAATAGTTTTATCCAATAATTAACAATTCTATATTTTCTCTCTATGCATAGAGGGACACACCCAAGTTCAAAATAAACCATAGCATTAGTTGCTCTAAGGGGTACGGACAAAATTCGTTTACAAAAGTTAACTTGGATGGCTTCTACATTTTTTCGTGATGAAAACCCCAGATTTTACATCCGTAATGTAAGATTCGTGCTACATATACGTAACAAATAGGTCAATTTTATACACAGATTAAACTCATATCGACTCATTTTTGACATAAGGCCAAACATAGCTTTTCTCCCTTGCTCAGCTAACTTTTGTTCACAGACTCTAAATTTACCATTATAATTAAAACATATACCTAGATATACAAAGGAGTTTACATTCTCAACTATATGACCATCAATTGTAAAAATAGTTTCTGTACATTTTTTCCCGTTTCGAAATACTTAAGTCTTTGTCTTTCCAATATTAATATCAAGTTGCCATTGCTTACAATACAAAGACAAAGAGTTCTGGTCAGTGGTCACTGGAACATTTATCCTTGTTTATTTAACTACTTTATACTTGTATATAGCTCCCACTCTCCTAATTTTAGTCAATTTACACCTGATGACGATACAGGCATATGTATCAAAACGTTGAGTTCTATCACAAAACAAGAAGTGGTTATCCAGAAATTGTATAATTATGGTTTTAAATTATCCTGATTTTGCTCAAATTGTATATATATGCTAGGTTATAAATGTTATTTATAACTATTCATAGGCCTATATAGAGAGTGAAGTGAAGATTAAAGCTAGATTTTCTCAATGTCAGGTCCTACAATGTACAATGTTACGTAGGGCTTAAATGGTAAATCATTTGTCTTGTGGTAAAAGCTGTTACCAACAGTTATAGCTTTGTTCAAATGAAACAATAAATGAAAAAAAAAAGAGAGAGAGAGAACCTTGTAAAAGACAACTTAGACAGAGGATACACTTCTCAAAATGTCTTCTTTTTTTCACGTAACAAATCCGATTTATTTGTTTGTTACAGGTACCATTCCAAAGTATGCAAGTTTTCAAGCTATGGAAGAAGACCAGGTAGAAAAAAAAACTAATGCTGTGGCTAAGAAACGCATAGGATTGGAATGGAGGAGGGCGCCAATGGAGATCAGATTCTCAGCAGACTGAGGGCACATAAACTGTAACATGTTGGCAGAGGTGTAAATTACATTACAGGCTTTTCGTATAACTATTGCTCCTATTAAATTTTCCAAAACATAACCATCATGTCTTCGTTATTCTGTATAGTACCTTTATTCTGAAAGTTTGATTTGAAAACCTTTTTGCATTTTCAACAGCTTACATATGTTTGTTTTCTTTTAGTTGTGAATTTGGAAATTACAATTGTTTTATTAATGAGACTCATTTCAATGTGGAATATCGAAAGTCCGTGTAGTTTTATATCCGGTTTGTTTTAAATGTCAATCCAAACAAATAATCATTAAAAAAAGGCAAACTATGCATAATCGTTATCAAAATCAAACTGTCAGACATCTGTATTCGCTTAGTTAAGTCAAATTCAGCAACTTCATTAGCGCAACATCGGCCTCCTGTCATTGGCACTATTCTGGTTGCATGGCGACTCAGTTACACCAGCAATACTGGTCCAGTATTGATCTCCCGTGATTGGTGCTATTCTGGTTGCATGACGACTGAATAACGCCAGCAATACTGGTCCAGTATCGCTCTCCTGTCATTGGCGCTATTCGGGTTGCATGACGGCTCGTTTATATGCCAAAAATGCTGGTCCAGTATCGCTCTCCAGTTATTGTCGCTATTCTGGTTACATGGTGGCTCAGTAACGCCAACAACATTGGCCCAGTATCGCTTTCCCCACATTGGCGCTATTCTGGTTGCAAGGCGGCTCGGTTATACGCCAACAATGCTGGTCCAGTATCGGTCTCCCGTAATTGGCGCTATTCTGGTGGCATGGAGGCTCAGTTACGCCACCAATACTGGTCAAGTATCGCTAATCCGTCATTGGTGGTATTCTGGTTTCATGGTGGCTCAGTTACGCCTACAATACTGGTCCAGTATCAGGCCGCTGTGCAAAACGTGCACTGGTCCGCCGTCGGCTTGCTGATATCGGGCCGACGTAACAGCCAGAATACAGACAGTACTGGCCCACTTCAGTAATGTTTGTTGGGAACGGATTGTCCGTTTCACACTGTTCCTAGTTTAAATACGGAGAAACCGACAGGAAACCTCGTTAAAACCTCCCCTGCAAGTGCCCAAGCCTTATCGTGTGTCTCAGTCATATACCTGATGGTCGACAAACAGACTCGAACCCGTGAGCGGTACATTGGAGTAGGATTAGAAAGCCGACACGCTAACCACTCAGCTGAAGTCAGATGTATACAAACATTGTCTGACTTGTTTGTTTGTTTGATTGAGGTTTAACGCCATACTTAAGGTTATCACACTCATATTACTGTGTGCCAGCCCAATGGGCGAAGGAAACCACCATCGACACCACTGGCAACAAATAAAGACAACATAGAACAAGTACAGACCTCACATACAGATAGGCTTCATGTTCCGCTTTAACGCTGAGAGACCCAGGGGCCGGTTCCACAAAGCATTTTCTGACTGAAGCCAAAATAATAAATTTGATATTTTTGCCGCTTGCCTAAACTTCACTTTTAAAGCTGTAGCTATAATTGTGACGTACTTACATTATAATAATTATGCTAAAATATTTCATTTTCAAATTAAAAACTAAGAAATCTGAGGGCCTTTAAACATTTTGGCTTAAGTTTAAAACTACATTGGTTGGTTGATTGATGCATGGAGGTATAGCAAGTAAGTAATTCACAGTGTATTCGCTAGTAATTCGCAGTGCATTCGGTAGTAATTCACAGTCAATTCGCTAATAATTCACAATATATTCGCTAGTTATTCATAGTGTACTAGTATTTGCCAGTTATTCACAGTGCATTCACTAGTAATTGACAGTGTATTTGCCAGTAATTCACAGTGTCTTAGCTAGTACATGTAATCAACAGTAAGTTCGCTAGTAATTCACATGGTATTCGCTAGTAAGTAACAGTGAATTCGTTAGTAATTCACAGCGTATTCGCTAGTAATTCACAGTGTATTCGCTAGTAATTTTCAGTGTAATCGCTAGTAATTCACAGTGTATTCGCTAGTGTAATGAGAGGCAATTCTTTCAGACTCGTGGGTTTCTTTCTCTTTACTGTGTTATTTTCCGATTGTCTCCCTGTCCGTCTGAAAACGACTAATGGGGCATTATTACGTGGACCCATAATGTGGAACAAGTCTATTTGCATGGTTTATAGGAGGATATCAGTCTTGTAATTAATGAATGACAACGAAGTGTTAACCGGGACTGTAGAGCCCTGTTTTTTTGCATGTACAGATATTGAGTACTACCTTGTGTGTTCGCCGTAGATATCGCCATTATAGCCCACTTGCAGTCAGTCCACTTACAATAAAAAGGGGGCCTCTTCACCAGTTTGTTCGCGAACGCTCCAGTTTAATACTGTGAGCTACGGTCAACCTGTGGTGTCATTGCGATACAAGAAGCGTATAAGGATAATATGGTCATCCGATTGACGTTGCTGCAGAGAGGGCTGATTAGCACTAGTATACCTTGCACCAGCACCAACCTTTGGCCACACTTGGAAGTTCGGACACTCCAGCGAATAGACTTGGCGGTAGTGCTTTCATACTTCTGTAACTTTAAGCGGATTAAATCTAGTTTTCTATGTCTATACAAGGGTTTGTTTGTCTGCCTGAAGAGTTTGCGTTACATGTCAGGCTACCATCGGCATACGTCGCGAATCCTAAGCTTATACGTTCCTCGGGTGGGGTAAAATGTACCCCGGTTCGTTATGCTAGTAATTCTCAGTGTATTTGGTAGTAATTCACAGTGTATTCACTAGTAATTCACATTGTATTCGTCAGTAATTCACAGCGTATTTGCTAGTAATTCGCAGTGTATTCACTAGTAATTCACATTGTATTCGTCAGTAATTCACAGCGTATTCGCTAGTAATTCACAGTGTATTCGTCAGTAATTCACAGCGTATTTGCTAGTAATTCGCAGTGTATTCACTAGTAATTCACAGTGTATTCGTCAGTAATCCACAGCGTATTCGCTAGTAATTCGCAGTGTATTCACCAGTAATTCACAGTGTATTCACTAGAAATTTACAGTGTAGGCCCCTATTCGCTAGTAATTCACAGCGTATTCGCTAGTAATTCGCAGTGTATTCGCTAGTAATTCGCAGTGTATTCACTAGTAATTCACAGTGTATTCACGAGTAATTCGCAGTGTATTCGGTAGTAATTCACAGTGTATTCACTAGTAGTTCACAGTGTATTCGTCAGTAATTCACAGCGTATTCGCTAGTAATTCGCAGTGTATTCGCCAGTAATTCGCAGTGTATTCACTAGTAGTTCACAGTGTATTCGTCAGTAATTCACAGCGTATTCGCTAGTAATTCGCAGTGTATTCACCAGTAATTCGCAGTGTATTCGCTAGCAGTTCACAGTGTGTTTATTAATTCACAGCATATTCGCTAGTAATTCACAGTGTATTTGCCAATAATTCAAAGTGTATTCGCTAATAATTCAGCGTATTCGCTAGTAGTTCACAGTGTGTTAAGTAATTCACAGTGTATTCGCTAATAATTCGCAATGTATTGGCTAGTAATTTGCAGTGTTTTAGCTAGTAATTGATAGTGTATATTTGCTAGTCAATCACAGTGTATTAGTAAGTTATTCGCAGTGTATTCGTCAGTATGAGGACCATCGTTTCGAGTTAACACTCCTAGAATTAAGGGAACGATCTCATACATACTGGGTATATCTGTTTGATGAAAGCCATAGTTAATGTCCATACATGTAGTCGATATTAAAGAGCAATTGCATAATTTAAAGCGGGGAAATAATGATATGTGTTGAATTTTTCCAAGAAGCCAGGTCACCATGTCTTTTGATATAGACTATACTTGCACAGACAGGCAACCGAAAGCTTAAGGCGATACTCCGGGCAGCAATAAAATAAATATAGGTAAAACGGGCATCGTTTCTTGAGTTGAATTATGCTATCTAATTTCAAAACCAGCTACATGTATATCCATGTTACAATTGGATCTTCAAAATTGGGTAATGCTTAAACTAGTCAATTTCATCCTCGCGGCCATGTCATGGTAGTTTTATCACTAAACCGAAGAGCTCCAGAAATATTGACCAATCAAATATCTTTATTTTCAAAAAAAGTGCCTACGTCACCAGACCTAAATAGAGTCGGATATTTATGTAAAGTTTAGTTTTGACAGTTCACACATGTTATTAAGCCGTAGCACACAAGAGTGTTAGTCGCGTGGCGTCATGGACAGGGTTGGCCACGCCCAAAATGTCAGCTGCCAGTGTTCGTAGGTAGGTATATACAAGTAACCCTCAGTTTATTTTCTAAAATTAAGAAACGATAAGTCGATGACATATTTAAGTATATTTAAGGGTAACATTTCCAGCGATATAGGGGTTATTGCAGCCCGGATTATCGCTTTAAGCTGAACCCAGGTAAGCTTAATCATGACATTAATTCAGCGACCTCAATGTTTCCAATTTTAAAGTCAGCCACCTTTCCTAAAGATAAGACTTTCTGTCAGTGTAAAACCTTTCGCGGGAATAGTGTTTACAATAAATTGGTTAATAAAATTTGAAAAAAAATAAAAATCACAGAGAACACATGAGAAACAGAACTCTGCAACTCTGTGAAGTGATTTTGTTTGTGTGATTACGATTTTATTTCACTCATATGACGGCGTGTCGGCCTAATGTACAATCGAGTGAGGCAGAACAAGAATAGTAGGCCTACATACAGACTGGCTTCCGTCTGTATGTACTGTATTGTATTGGCATCAGACCAAAGGACAGCTCCCCTCCGCTCCCCGCCTCCGTGTGGCTATCAACCATTGTCAGTCAATAAGGTATAAGGAGTACGAATTGGGGCCGCCCACCTTCTGCATCAGCCCCTACTCTCTCGGTTCCAGTGTGCATATATAATGCGAGCCGTGGATACTACAAACGCCGCAGACTGTCCTGTTGCAGTAATAAAATCGGTCGATCGTTGAAGCTGTGAGCAGATTATTGAAATTCCAGCGAACAGTGTCCTTGTTCATCGACTCGCGTGAGGAACGAGCGCTGCGCACGAGCCGCTGTAGCAACCGATTTCATTGAGCAGACGGCTCAACGTCCTTTAGCTGACAAACTTCAACAGAAAGTTAACACTGTCGCTCGTAATTTGGAACAGGTAAGAAAGTATTTAATTTATTCATTGTGCTTTAATATTTTATTTAATTTGTATATTTATTAGATGGTGTCAAAGTCATCCATCCGATCAGCATGCAATGGAATATTGGTTTTATTGACATGTTTTAAAAAAAATTAGATCCAGTTTGAAATGAAAGAAGCTTCGTTTCAAATAAATATAATTTCATAGCGCCCTCATAATGGTGATACCTTCGAGGCACATATTTATTGAAAGCAATTTATAAAAAAAAGGTGTAAAAGGGAGAAAATATAAATATTCAGATTACTGAGGGTTCTGAAGGCGGTAACGGGGCAAACGGGAAAGATTTTTCCGTTGCCTTGGTGCTCTCAGGGATAACGAACTGAAATGAACTAAACAATTACGAAGGCTATGTATTATGTCCCATGATTGTCCTGTTTTGTCATGGTTTGTTGCTCAACACGTCCAGGGTGGTTCCCTTCTCTCATAGGGACTGGCAAGCTACCATAGAGGTGGAATATAGCCTTAAACGCGGCTTTAAACCGAAACCAAATAAATGAACAATTGTAGCATGCTGGCTGTACACAAATGTTTTTAGCATCGGTGTACAGTGTTCCTTATACTGTTTTAACCGATTAGGCCATTCGATTTCTTTAAAAGAATGTTTTTAAAGTTTAAGGTAAAAACAATTGATATCGTATCAATTTATGCTAAATGATATAGCAATTGATGGAGTTATAATTTTATTAAGTCTTTGCCTCCGGAATATGTTTTTCACATGTGGATGTATTTAGACGGAATGCCCTTGTAGAAAATGTAATTATGTTACGTTTGTAGAGTAATATGGCCATAACCTTTCAAAAAAGAGTCATAGGTATAGAAAAGTATATATTTTCTTCATTAGGATTACTTGCTCTATCTCAAAAAGCTAAAATATCACCGCTGTAAGCGGCTTGCCGGATCTAAAGAGTTACAGCGGAATACATTGAAACCACTTAAATATATATTGAGGAGCTAATTTATGAACAACTGATACGGTTTAAAATAGAATTCAAGTGTAATATGGACACTACTCATACCGTATGGATTAGAATTCAACGGTAATACGGAAACTACCGACTCCGCATGAATTAGAATTCAAGGGTACTAGGAAATAACTGATACCGTATAAAATAGAATTCTAGGATAGTTTATATAATAATAATATAATAATTCAAAAATAATACAGTTACAGCTGATGGTTTGAAATTAAAATATAAGTTAAATGTAGAAACAAGTGAAGCTGTCAATATAAATACATATAATGTCTACTGTTTTACCAACTTGGAATAAATTGAATGGATGATTCGACAATAACTGATATGATTTTGTGATTAATAAATTTAAACGATATTAGGTATATAGATATCGAAATAATGTATAATGATAACCGATATTAATGAAATATAATAAATTGGCAATGTTGTTAGATGGGTATGAAATATAATGTTTGTTTGTTTGTTCGTTTGATTTGGGTTTAACGTCGTACTCAAGGGTATTTCACTTATATGACGACGGATTGTCCACTTCACACTGTTCCT
>JAVFBX010218779.1:0-11499 GCA_034783855.1 Mopalia kennerleyi | reverse complement strand
GTTGTGGGTAGTGGATCAATGGCGAGCATTTTTACAATAAGCATATGGATTTGGGTATATCTGTTTTAATCGGGGTTTACGCCGTGCTTGACGTTTCTTGAGAATGATAGTCTTCGAAAATTGCGATTGATTATTTGATTAATTAATATAGGGGTTGCTATACAGCTGTGTGACATATTCCTAGCGGAGGTGGGTCCTATATAAGGTCATCAGATGTACATACCTATCCACAAAAGAAAGAGCATTTGATCCCTTACTCTATTTGCCGTCTTATTTAATACAAAATCAAGCTTAGCTCAAAAAACGAGTTAAGGGGAATGACATGCAATTACTAAAAAGGTTATTTTCCGTTTTGAATTACCTATTCTCTGTTGAGTTTCATAATAGCCATACATTGTAATTGGTAAGTGTCCACAGGTCAGGTTATACAATGTTATAATGTGTCATAAGTTGATTCCTTGTTTTCGTTTTCTTTTCCGTTTATGCAAAACTATATTTTACAAACATCCAAAACCAGTCAGGAGTAAAACAGATCAGATGCTTGGCCCTTCGAGGTGTGTACATCACGGTATTTTAAGGTACAGTAATCACTTAAGGAATCTTTGTATCTTCGGAGTGCTGTAAGTTTGTGTGTTATACGAACAACTTCTGCTTACTGTTGGACATCTAATAATATCCAGTAACAAAGATACGATCAATATCAATTATACCGACATCGCTAATTCTAAAGAGTTAAACCTGTTAGTTAAATTACTATTTTTCATGATAAATAAAATAAATATATATAATTTTATCAATAAGGACAGAACCACGGTAACATTTTAACGATCGGGCACAAATCATAAACGTGATTCTTGTGATTATAATTGTCACACAACCCGGACATAAAATTCTCAAATTGCATATTAAAATTTGCAGATAAAAACAACATGTATTTGTCTTGGGATCGAAGCATCTTTGAAAGAATTAATATAAAAACACCGAAATTTAACACATTAATGTGCAGATAGTAACATTTTATCATAGCAGGTGTGTGTTTTGTTTTAGTCGATAACTGAAGTGTACTGTCACGCAAGTGAAGATGTAAAAGCCTACTTCAGAGCTTAATGAAAACTGAAAAATAGAAATGTTGCAGATTGTTCTTTGTGTTAGTGTTCCGTTTTTTTATGGTTGAATATATCGGACTATACAAATGAGCGCCTATTAACTAAATGAATTTTCCATGCAGCGATCAAATGTAGGGTTAGCTGCTATCGCATTCCTAGACGCTTTATTAATAATGCAAGGCATTGCACAAAACATCTCAGTTACACATAGTGGTGAGTTTATGAGTGAGTGAATTAGTGAATGAGTAAGTATATCAAAGTGTTTTCCTAAATTTTCAACTGAAATGCAGGCAAAATCTTTTTATTCGCAACTTATTTTGTGTCGAATATATCAGCCTAACGAATGTCCTTAAATGGACAGAGTAATCTGTGTTTTGAAATTTTTTTGACAGCTTTGTGTCATAAAAATGTAACTCCGCATTATCTCGATGAAACGAGGATCTTTTTCGGACATAGACTTGATTAATATCAAGCTAGCTGTCAGAAAAAGTAAAACTATTTTTGAGATTTGTTTTAATGTTGAAAATATCGTTTCTATTCCGCCTATGTGTTTTATTTTGCATCGTCAGCGTGAAGAGCATTTCAAGAAAAGTAGAAACAAAGAAAACCAATTATTGTCAAGCTGTCAACATTCTGATCCATTGTAAATCTTTGGAGATGAAGAGAGCAGTTTGATCAGCGGGAAAGTCTTTTAGCACAATGGTAACTCAGAATAATCAATAAATGACAAACCAACACTGGAGAATGATTTTTATTTGTATCTCTGGGCAGGATGAAGCTGCCAATATAACACATACTGGAATGTATTGTGTCCACCCTTCCGTCCGGCTACACCTTGGCGGATTTATTGCGTATCAGACACCTACCTGTATCACATTAAATAGGCCTTTACTTAACACAAACAGGTTGATACCATCTACCGAAGGTACCTTATTACGCCTATGGCTCAATCTCTTATGAGCCTCACACTATGGCACTTATCTCTAACTTGTCGAAATCTAACCTAATGGAAATATACATTCACTTTCTTTTCCATGGTGTTTCTTGATTGCTCGTGCTGTCCAACAATTTAAATACGGTTATAAACCGGGAGCAAATGTCGTAAAAACCATCCCAACGATTTGTACATTGACCGGGTTAACAAGGGAGTAAACAGGGCAATTGCCCCGGACCCCCTTCTAGAGTCTGTCTTCTTAAACTAAAAAATCCCACACTTTTTGTAATTTAGTTATTTATTTTTAATGAGTTTAACGTGCACTGATTGCCATGTTCTCCAACGTTGAAATTTTACTGGTTTCTTTTGGAAATACTTGCGATAACTATTATTGCCGGCAGTATCAGTAGCCGTGATTTAAAAGAACTTGCATTGCAATAAATTCATCTTGAAGTTTTACATATACGTTTTCCGCATACAAAGCAAATGCAATGGGTTTGAATTGTTAACTCGATATTTTTATATAGTTATTGGTATTTAACGCCAAACTTACATTTGTATTTTGGGCGAGGCATTGGATTGGTTGATTGAGTGGTGTTTTACATCGTGTTTAAGGTGGAAACTAAGATGTCAAGCGTTTCCATAATGCTGGAAAGTTAATTTTCCTCCAAGTAAAGACAGCATTGCTACTATTCAAACAAACTGCCAAAAGGGCGCGAGGCATTGGATGCCCTAAACGGGACATTGCAGCATGTACTAGCTAGTAGTCTGTCTAAACACTCTAAATCTTTAGAACACTTTCCATTTATATGGTTTTGTTTGTTCTAAATTACACCGTATATAAGTGAAATACCATTTCGGCTAGGTGTACACAAATAAATTGACCCATGTGTTGCACTGCAATTATGGTGATGATTTGCCGTTACAACATTCTAGTCAGCTTGTTAATGGATTACATCATCTGCATGTACATACATACATATTTTAAACGAGCGTACAAATGATTTATGATGTTTAATAATGTGTATGTAATCATATAGTGTCAGTAACCAGCAACCGCGGTTTCATAACTGCGCTGAAGCCCCCTACAAATAATAAACTACACACAGTGCCTATTTGATACCGATAAAGAATATGTCATTACAGTATAAGCAGGAGCGGAAAACAGCAATAGGTACATATTTAAAATAGTCCACATCAGAGGGATGTATTTGTTTCTTCACTTTTTTATTGATGTAATTTTTTAAAGAGAGTAATCGATAAACTTTAATTTACTTCTATTGAATTGTCAACATATTCATGTATCCACATTATCTAATCATCTACCTGTACCTTTAATGTAGGAATTTCAATTTCTTAAATTTTGTGATCATAGTGAAATTTCTTTCGGTTCACATTTACTTTAGTTGAAATTGGAATATGAGAGTGTGATGAACCATTGATGAGTAATGTAATACATTTCCTTTGATAGGTTACTAGATGACATTGGCTGTCTTTTTGATATGTATTCACGAAATAAAGACTCAACATGGTACCTTTTTTCTAATTTGGAGATCACATTTTATCAATCTATTTTAGTCAACAATAAGCAATATTTTCTACTAAGCATATACGACTTATCAAATTTTTTGTCATCATGCATTCCCAACAATGTTTTTCAATTTATTTATTTAAAAGAAATTTTTTTTTTTTGATGTTTTATTATACAATCATTATCCATGAGGCTGTGAAGGGCAATTCTCAGTTGATTGAAGATAAACTGTCGCTTAATTATCTGTTGTGATGTGTGATGCTAATTTACCACAAACATTCCCCGCTTCTAAGGACTGTGTGTTAGCCCAGTTAAATGGAGGATATTACACAAAAAAGTTTTTGCGTCTTGTGGGTTATCTCTTTCAATCGAGCAATGTTTATGGTATTTAAACTTACCTGTGTAATATTCTATTTATTATTCATATCAACTATAAAATAATAAAAGAATGTCAAATTCCCCGATCAGCGGAAATTCGCAGAATGGGACTGTGTAATCCTTTCGATATTGCTACGCCTGAACGAAATAAAATCACAATTTATCAATGTTGTATGCATTAAAAAGATAAAAAGATAAAGATTAAAATGTATTTTTGAACTATTTTGACAAAAAATTTGCATACGGGTTTTGCTAGAGCACAAGACCGTTGACGCTCAACAGATTGAAGCATGGCTGTTCTGTTATATTTTAGGTATCAACTCAGTATCTCTGACTTTTTAAAACCAATTTACCTGGTCAACTTCACCATATCTGTGGATATCCGCATATAAGTTGCTGTGAAACGGTTTCAAATCAGGTGCTAAATTCACAAACGTTAACAAGCCTTACTATGCATGCAATTGTTCGAACACAGATATAGGATTTGACAATGTTATTGTTGTACTGGTGCATGTTGTTGGAAGCGTGGGTCAGTGATTGCCTCGATCCTGGAACATCCTCCACGAATACTTAGACTAGGTAAGGTATTTTTAATACATAATACTCAAATAGTGCCAACATGAACAAAATAATCGGCCATGTATATTGAAAAATAAAATAAGCATGTAATGATACAATCTATTGATGTGTTTCTAGTATTTGCAATTTCCAGAGATGACTTCCCCCGTCGCGCTATAATGCCTCTATTACTCCATACTACTTTGGGATGAAGCTGTTCCAGTGATGAATCATGCTGCGATTACTGGTATGAAGAAGAGCTGTATTACGTAGTTAGAAGTTAAAAAAACTATTACATGCTGAGTTTCTCATTGACGGCATTAAGCTTTTCACATATGAATTTAGCAGGTTAAAAAAGCAAAAGTTAGAATCATACCGATTATCGGTTTCCTGGAATTGTAATAATAAAGTTGAAAAAGAAACAGCGGTTTATAAAGCTAACATATTAGCAATGTTATATAGACATTGCAAACAACTGGATTGCCAATTCTCTCTTAAAAACAGATCATGATGGTATAAAATGATGCTATAATAAAAACTGTCGTCTAGGTCATCAGCTGTTCTTGAGCAATATTATATGTTATTGATTTTGTTTCTAGTGATTTGATACTAAATGCGTTGCAAATTTTAAGTCATAACGTTTATGTTTTTGTTTTTTCGATTAGTATAAATATTCTTTGAGGTATTTCCTTAATACCACTGCGTTACATTTTCGTGTAAATGGTGAAAAAAGGGTACACAAATCTCGCAAATACATGTACCACTTCGCGATCTACATGCGCGTGCATGTATTAGTCATTCACAACAGCATTATTGATTTTGGTGAAAAATATGGGGTCAACATAATATTACCTTGTACAGTATTTGAAATAATATACTATTTAAATCTTTAGATTCTACTTTATAAACTAATTTTGACTTTATGTCGTTATTTTAGGATATCACATCTTTCGTAAGAACAAAGTCTTTTCACAAACCATCACTTTTACATATCATGGCTTTCGTATAACCTCGCCTTGATTTCAATCAACAAAACTGAGCAAATTTTAGACAAAATCGAATCAGCACTTCTGATTTTTTTAGATCGGGGACATTTCGGGCTATATGTACACTGCCATTAAAAACAGCCTTAGGCATGGACTATAAGACGTTCTTATATTTGTCGGCCTGGGTTATTGACTTAAAGACGGTCTGTTGTTTGTTTGGCGTGTCTTTCACTTCAATAAGCATGCTGAATACATCGTGTGAGCTTGCGAGCCTCAAATGCGAATCTTGAATCAACATATTTCGGTTGTATCCAACAAAAAGGGTTAGACGAAAGAAAAGGATAAAAATGACAGTTTCGAATGGGATTATCTTAATCATTCCAGGGAGTCTCTCGTGTCTAAAAAATTACACAAATAACCACTTTTCATTATTTGACAGATCAAAGGGTTTATTATTTATTTCTATGAAATCGCTCGATTCTATTAGTTTTCAGTCTGTCAGCCAAAAGTATGTTCTCATATCTAATAATATAACATGTCGTTGTCAGCGTGTGTTTTTGTGATAGATGGGTTAATATAATTGGCTTATGGCAATCAATCTTCTACTATCAGGTGAATATCCGTCTATCTATAAATTTATAACAAGAACTATTTGACAAGTCGACGTGTAAAATATACATCTCGTCGGATGTTTTTATAACTTGCCTGCTGGTTCAGCAGCCTTGGACACCAGACGTTAGGGGATAGACGTGGGGTTGAGGTATTTTCCATTTATGACATTAGGATTCACACAGAACTATCTGGCAATATCGATAGAATTTAGTATACCTCGGATAGCTCGAGTGCTGAATTTAGAATTAATAAAGAAATAAAGAAAGAAACCATCGTCGACGTTACTGGCAACAAACAAAGACAAGACTGGACAAATGCAGGACAATACAAGGACATCACACACAGATCGGCTTCCTGTTCCCCTTTAGCTTCGAGAGCACCAGGTCAAATTGTAGCTCTAACCACCCGCTGTGACATTTTTGTTTGTTTGGGGTTTAACGTTATACCATGGAGCTATAAATCTCTTTATAGCTCCATGGTTATACTAAAGGGTATTTCACGTATATGAGGACGGATTGTCTACTTCTCACTGTTTCTAGGCTAATAACGGTGGAAAACTGTGATAAAACCCCGTGAAAACCACCCCTTCGATTTCCGGAGCCACATTGTGTGACTCACGTGACCTTCATGTGCAATCGGATTGAGATCGTGCGGACATTTTTGTTCAATTTGATTAATGTCCGATCTTGAGAGCTCCGCATGTTTTGTTTGTCGTAGTTAGTCTTTGCGCCATTTCCTTCAGAATTGATTTGCCAGCGTGCATATGTTAGACTAAGCCGGATGTCCCCTGTCTGAATCGTAGCAGTCTCTTCAACAATAGGTATTGAAATCAATTCTTTGTAGGCCGTTTTATTAGAGTATTTTTTTCAGAATCATCCAGTCAGATCATCCATAACAGATTAAACAAGTTTTGTTGATCTCTCCGCACAAGAAAGACAAATATGGTCAGCATAGGCCTACACTACGCATTAAATGACCAACCAAAGCAGACGGCAATAGGTTCACCATAGAGTCCTGTATTTGGAACTTTTTGTTTGAAAGATGAATTATCGTCATGATGACCGCAATTTACCTGCTTGCCATCGAATGACAGATGTTTCAGATTTGAGCCTTTTGAATATTAATTTTTAGCGTATGCTGGACATTTCGTGAAAATGATGGTCTTTACCTTGTGGAATATCCTGTCTTCCGTTGATTTATTGTCTTATAATAAACATGTTCCTGCTGTAACACTGGGAGATGATTGACAAGTGGAAGAATATTTGTTAGGTCAAAACAAATTGGATGAAAAAAAAGAGCCCAATCGCAAAACTAATAATATGTCGTGATAAAAGGAACAGAGGATGTTTTCATGTCAAATGTCAAATTATGAGAAATGAAGCTGAAATTGTTGACATACAGTTGTAAGAAAAAAAGGAAACCCCGAAGTAAGATTTATAATCCGTATTATAAATCAGTATTCCTTGTACATAATATACACCTATTCAAACCTTTGGGGTTATTTTACTGTAAATTTGTAAATATGTTGAACGTTCGTGTAACGATATATTATAAAATGTTACTTTTTTGTGGGTTTCATTTGGTTATTTGGCCTACGGATGCTTGAAATACCTGAGCAGATTTTACAGAATAGCAGGTAACACAGGCATTTTTGTTTTGAAAAGAAAAAATGACACCGGTTGTCTCAACTGAAAACAAGTAAGAAATTTCAATTTGTTTTGTTCTTATCACACCCCATCCACCCTATACATATTTGTTTCTCAGAAAAATCGACAAAGACGTTAAACGAATACATGTATATGATATGCAGGGAAGAAATCGACTTTATCATTTTAGCGGTGTACGTTTGGAATAATGCAGTTATAAACTTAGTAAATAATATTATTAGGTAAAAGGCATTGCTTTGTTCACCTGTGTTAAGTCGGATTATATGTTGGACTTCTTGTTTACTGTATATCCATTTTTGCCTTCCACAGTAAACCAATTTGAAAAGAACCATTTGATTTTAGCAGGATTAGAACAAAAATGACAAGAATGAAGAATATCGAAAAAGCTACAAGACTGATACACTCAATCGTTTTCGGGTCGAAAACTTAAATACAGTTTTACTTATTATGCAGTGTGTGAAGGCCTGTAGTTTATCGGCAGGTGTGGGTTTGTTTTCTGTCGTGAGTACGAAACGTTTGCGCTTGAAGCTTATCAAGTTATTCCTTTTACAGGAACCTCTATTGGTAGGTAAATAAAACAATTTTTTGTGGTAGGACCAATCTAGCCAATACGGCCTCTTGATTGTAAATTCAAATTCACGAGAAACGTTGCTCAAGACCAATATAAGCGGTTATACATTACACTCAATCTAATTAAAATCAGATCTCAAAAATGCTCCCTGGGTTTTGTTTGTCGCTATATTGAGACCTAAGGCAATCACTGTACTAATGCTGTTCAATTAGGTCAAGCTAACTGGGGTTCACGAAAGGTCACAGTTTCAGTTGTCCAATTAAACCACAGAAAACACGGGGCCGTGGTAAACAACGAATTCAGCCAAAACAAGCAGAAGTTGTCCAATTTTCATCTGCGTTAATGTTTTAAGCCGCATATAAACAAGGAAAAATCACATTCCACTCAAAATTTATTCTTTTAATGGTGTTTGTTAATTGTGTGTGCATATATTCGTTGGTCATGTAAAAATATGAACTTCGGTTCGTCGGCAGAAATCTTCGGCTTTTAAAAACCTGAAGCAGCTCTGTGATTGGTCAATTTAAGAAACCAATCTACATTGTAGGTGGGGCGATTGCGTTAGACCTCGATATAAGCGACAAACAAAACACGGGGAGCTTTTTTTATATCTTATTTTAATTAGACTGACATTACACTTTACATTATGGTTGTGAGGCTGTTTAATACACCGCATTTATATATGCGATATACCGTTAGACACCGAGCTAGACAGTAATCAAGCGAACACAAACTTTTCGAGCTGTGAGGGATGTTGATGCACCGGGTTTTTTGTTTAAGTTATTTAATTGTTTCACCAAAATTCAAAAAAGGCATACGTGCGAAAAAAATAGCACTTAGGAGGGGAACACAAATCTCGCGTGAAAAACTCGTTTCGTCAGACTGGTGCGCTCCGCCAAGTTTGACCAAAACTATACACCTCTTCTATATACGTCATTATGTAACACACTACACGTAAAGATAGAAATAGACGAAGACCTTAAAAAAAAAGAACTATTTATTTTAAATATATTATTATTTTCGTAGAGGACTTTTGTAATAATTCTTAAAAGGGGCTAACTTTAACCCAGAATTTATATGGACAGCATTACGTCAGAGTTAATCAGAGTTTTTTTCCAAAGTAGCTCATTAAGTGTCTTTAGTCTCACACGAACGTGGGTGTCATTGGATGCGGATGTAATTAACCATAATGCAAGAGGTTTTGGCAAAGATTTGGAAAATGTCTTCACACTTTGAAACTATTCCAAGTGTGATATTAATTAAATATTTTTATTTTATTATTCTTTAAATAAAAGTCGTAATATTTGTTTTCATAGTTATATGGAAGGCTCTGCTCAACATAGGTTTCTGGGAAACGAGATCCGTATCCAATTACGTGTCGAATGTGTGATTAGGCAATTGGAAATTGATGATCTTGGGTTTTTCGGGCCAAGGTGCAAGCTGTTCGGGAGATACCTTTTGCTCAATCACGAGAAAACTCACTCCAACAATAAAATCACATCGCCCATTAACCAAATCAGTGTATCAATCCTGTGGGCTGCGTGTACTTAACATATAGATCGCGAAGGCGATCGTTTCATCAGACTGATGCGCTCGGCCAAGTTTGACCAAAACTTTACACCTGTACCTCGGCTACTATATACGTCATTACGTTTGTTAGTTTGATTGGGGTTTGTTAGTTTGATTGGGGTTTAACGTCGAACTCAAGGGTATTTCACTTATATGACGACGGATTGTCCACTTCACACTGCTCCTTGCCTAATTACGGTAGAAAACCGGGAGGAAACCTCGTAAAAACCATCCCCGCGATTACCGGTGCCACATCATGGGACTCACTTATATACCTGATGGCCGACAGAGGGACTATCCCGTGAACGGTGCATCGAAGTGGGATTTGTAGACGCACACGCTATGCCACTAAGCCACCCCCCCATATTCAGTTTCTAGTGGATAATCGCATAACTTTAAATACATTCATGCAATTAGGCGTCACAAATTGAAGTAAACCAATCATTCACAGTTCACCCAGAAACTGTTCTTTTACTCGGCTGATAAAGTTATTGGCAATTCTCTGTGAAGACCGATCGTCTTTTCGCGATTTATCAATCTTTTCCAGGCATCCTTCTGTTTTACGGTGTAGAATCCCCATAAAATCAGCATATTCCCAAATGCCTGATTACTGTACCGTTAAAAGACTTCAGTTGCTATGCACGGTCACTTTAATCTGATGAGCTTGACAAACCTTTTTGCACTGGAACAGCCACCGATCATTCTGAAGCTCCCAACTGTAAAAGCCAAGGCTTAATGGTTATCAAGCAGATCCGATTATCAGACCATATACCAGAGCAGGCATGGTTAGCAAGGCGTTCTGTTCCGGTCAGGGTTTAGGAATCGTAGCAGAGAAGTCTTTCTTCAAAACATTTTTATGTTTTAGTGCAATAAATGTAGATTTATCCCGACAAATACCGACAATGCCATGGCGATTTTTTTCTTTGCGCGTACAGATGCGAATTCTTATTATCTAATAAACATTTGAATATATGCCAACACTATTTTAAACTGAAAAATGCACATTTTTCTGTTGACTAAATCAATCAAAGATGCTTTTTTCTGTAAACTTATTATATCACTTTTTTAAGGCGGTGTCAGAAGTGTTCGAAGACTAAAGCGGGTTAATTTTATTTAACGTACAGCTATAGGCTGATTGCCTCTTCTGAACCACGGCCAATGATGTGTTCAAACATTATGACCTTTCACTTCTATAACGGCGGTGTTGTTGCCACACCGACGAATGTGTAATAATGATCTGAAAGAGCTCCGTAAAAAAAACACGACAAGGTTTAAATAACCCTTAGGCAGAGGGCGTTTGAGACAAATAGCAGATTAAACACCTTATATGCTTAATCTAGGAGATTAGGACCGTTATGTGTGTACATCTTTATCCTTTATAACAAAAGGTTTGTATTATTCGCAGTATGATTGTTTGTTTGTTTGTTTGTTTGATTAGGGTTTTACGTCGTACTCAACGGTATTTCATTTATATGAGGATGGATTGTCCACTTCAGACTGTCCCTTGCCCTATTTATGGTGGAAAACCGGAAGGAAACCTCGTAAAAACCACCCCCGCGATTGCCGGAGCCACATCTTTTGACTCACTCA
>JAVFBX010218768.1:0-11499 GCA_034783855.1 Mopalia kennerleyi | reverse complement strand
GATAGTTGATTTGTTTGTTTGATTGATTCGGCGTACTCAATGGTATTTCACTTATATGAGGACGTGCAAGCTCAATGGCTGAAAGAAATCACCACTGGCAACTAACAAAGACAAGGCGGAACAAATACAAGACAACGACAGGACGCAATACAGACACCACAAACAGAACAGCTTACTGCTCCCCTTTAGCTCTGAGAGTACCAGGGCAACATGAAGCTCCCTCCAACCGCCCGCTGCGATAGTTAAAACAGGTGCATTGAAAAGGCAGATTTAAAACAAAGGCACAATATAGTTTAAAATTGAGTATTCGTAATTAAAATTTCAATTATCAATAACATAATGTTTAACATTAAACTTTGAATTACTTTGAGATCATACATTTTTGGTTCATTCTCAGACCATGGAGTCCAACAAAGCAGGACATTAGAAAATGAATATTGTTAGTCATCCAGGTCTACTAAATTATTTAAGTACTTGACAATAAATCTGTTCAACTAGAACAGCCTTAGTATAAACGTTTAATTTAATGAGGCATAATTGATAGTAACTAAGGTGCTACAATTCCCATGTTACCTCATTATTCGGATTGATTGTTTCATTGGGGTTTAACGTCGTACTCATAGGCTTTTTCGCTTATAGGACGACTTTACATCATTGGTGGTTGGTGGAAAGCGGAAACCTCGTAATCTCCATAAAGGGTCGAAATGGAACATAGACCTGTAGACATTAGAGATGATTAGACCAGGGCCCCAGGACCGTTATCTATGAAGTTTGGGGATAGTCAATAAATAAACCGTGTTCAGTTTAAAGCTTCCTTGTTTTTTCGTACGTAAGCTATAGGAGTTGATTAATTTAGCCACACCAGGTGACTCACTCCTTTACATGATAGTGGACAGACGGATTCGATCCTGTGAATGGTAAATCCAAGTAGGATTAGTAAGCGCATATGCTACCAGTAAGCCACGGCCCCCACATTATTCAGATTTGATTAATAGTTTCTTTGAAAGTGTTGCAGATGAAAGCTTTGTTTGTTTGATTGGGGTTTAAAGTCGTACTCAAGGGTATTTCCCTTATATGACAACGGATTGTCCATTCACACTGTTCCTTGCTTAAATATGGTGAAAAACTGTGATGAAACCTGTTAAAAACTACAATTGCCGGAGCCATTTGAGAACAACAGACGCACTCTAACGCATGAATGTAAGTCAAACATGTAGAAGTGGACTGGTATCCTTTACACTACCTCATCATCAAAATCTAAATGGACACCTTTGTGGAGCCATCAACACTATCAGCACTATATAGACTTACAATAGGCTGATGTTTGTATGAACTTTTAATCAAACTTATACATCGTTTTGTTCAGGGAGACCTTACGTTGTTTGTTTCTTTGCCTTTAACTGGTCTAAGAGACTCTTGAGCTTTAGTAAGGAGGATGAAGTGTTGATGGAAGATGAAGTGTCAGTGGAGGATGAAGTGTTTATGGATGATGAATTGATAGGAGCAATACTGTTGACCCCATGACACTCAGGTGTGTGGTTATTCTCATTTGAACTCTGTGCAATACTGCTTTGTTTTATGTCCACTGTTTGTCCACTAACAGAATGCTCTTGAGGTATTGTATTGTTAGTTGAGCAAGAATACTGATTCTCTTCAATAGTGACTAGATTCAATTCAGCACTTTTATTTAGGGCAGATGTAAGATTTTCATCAGACATGCCCTCCTCGGAGCTTTTCTTCCTGACGACAGACACATGATGTGGAAGTCGTGGGCATACAGGTCTCCTCTTTTTTTCACCAAAAGCACCAGCAGTAGTAGAGACAAGGCAGGGCAAACTCCCGGTCACAAGAGAGCTTTGATTAGAAGTCAAATTCGAGGCTGTTCTCTCTGCCATACCATTTTGAGATTCAAGAAGGTTTGTGTTGAAAGATATACTCTCAAAGTCTGAAAGACTACTGGTCTGTTGTCCAGAAGGCAGTGAGGCCGTAGCTGGAAGTTTCCGTGACGGAATAACATCAAAACAATCTTCCTCTAATTCCTGATCTGGTTGAAACACTTCCACCAAATTCTTTTCCTTCATACGCTGAGATTCAAAATCCCATTTGCATTCTTCATCTGTAAATCTATCAGACCTAAGGTTGTCTAATTTGGCTTTAGAACACTTTGACTCATTTCGTCCGGCAGGTTTCAGAATGATACCAGTGAAATCTGTTTGGGTTTCTGTTCTTATCAAAGAGTCCCAGTCTGTTTTTTGTCCTGTACTGGTTGTTTCTGCTTCTGTTTTTACAAAGCTGGCCACCCCTGGTACTGGCTCTGATGATATATTTGACAAACCACTGCCTCGTCCTATAGCGGGTCTTACTACCGAGCTATCAGACAACGCAGAAACAGGGCTGGTTGATCTCGGATTCCAAGAAGTCTGTGAATCTAGTGCAGGCTGGTTACCATTTACAGTTGATGGAGTGGAGTTTGAACCATCTATCCCCACAGGCTTCATGGATTCAACATTACCTGTTGTATACAATGTAAACAAGATCAAATATCAAAATATTCTATTATATACATTAAGGCAGTCATTCTTTTTTATTTATTTTATAAATTTATTTGTCTAACAACTGGATGAACTGTTAAATCTGACTATATATATTTGCCTCGCGGGTGATTAAGGAGTCTCATAATTAAGACAATAAACATAGTGAGGAATATCTGTAATGACTTTCACAAAGCTGTCAGAGAACAAAGATTATAAGAGGTAAGCTTAATTGTTATTAAACCAAGAGGATGGAATGTCAGATAAAATGATGGTTATTTCTTTATACAGGTGTTATAACAGGTGCCTGTCTAACTATTTGACTAACTTACTCAGTTTGGAGGCTAGTGTATCCATATTTATTGCTCTGTTGACAAGTAGTTCCTTTGGTACCCGTTTGACATTCTCTCTAAAGCCATGATTGTCTTTCATTACCCAGTCCTTATGGAAATGTTTACCCTTGTACACAGCCAGAGAAAGTTCCTGGAAATCAGTCGGCAACAAATGACTTCCATCCTGTTGAGAAATAATATATTTTATTACAACAGAAATTTGATTGTTATTTAACCTCATACAAAAGGGTATTCATTTATATGATGGATTGTCCACGTCTAACTATACCTTATTTCGATACAGATTAGTTGAAAACCGAGAGCAAATATCATAAAAAACACCTATTCCGTGATAGGCAGTGGCAGCTCGTGGGACCACTGGGGACTCTGCCTGTGTAGAACATCAAAGAGAATGAGTAGATCAACACTGAGCAATTGCTGCAGGTCACATATGTTTGGTGTAAAGAAGGATCACAAATGTGAAATATATGAAACTCACTAACTACTAAGTATTTAAGATTGATTTGCCTGTTGTTTGATTAGAGTTTTAGGACATGCCTACTAGGGTATTTCACTCATATGGCATTCCAGTCCAACGGGTGAAGGAAACCAGTCAACCACCCTTGACAACATTTGCTATAATGACAAAATAGGATATAACAGCATTACACGAGTTGAAAAAGCAATGCAAGTACATAACAAGATAGATCACCTTCCCATTGTCACCAAGTAAAAATAATATGATCTTTATGTCTGAAACATACTGCCCTGAGCCAGAGAGCCCAAGGGGGATGAACAATTCTGGGTTATATAAATATACAATAGATAAAATGTTATGTGTTTTGCTGAGATGGAAAATCAAATTCATATAACCAAGTAAATATAGTACGATTTTAATGTCTGAAACACATTACACGGAGCCATAGGGTGTTTAAAACTTGTAGGACACATAAATATACACCAGATCTAAAGATTTTTGTTTGCTGGCTTGTGGATTGTCTATTTCAGACTGTTCCTTTCTTAGAATATGGTGGAAAACCAGGAGGAAACCTCTTATTAACCATGCCCACAATTGTATTGCTTTTGTGTTTAATTGAGGTTTAACGTCCTACTCAAGGGTACTTCACTTATATGACATAATGTCCACTTCACACTGTTCCTTGCTTTATTACGGCGGAAAACCAGGAGAAAACCTTGTAAAAACCACCCCTGCGATTGCCTGAGCCTCATTGTGTCACTCACTCATATACAAGAAGGTCGACAGATGAACTCAATGAATGGTACATCGAAGTAGGATTAGAAAGCAAACACAAGATTGTTTTGCTGGAGTTTAAACATCACTCAGACATTGGACTTCTAGGATGATTGATGGGTTTTGGTAAGTAGACATCACTGTGCCAGTGTGATTCATTTTGTTGAAATATATATATGCTAGAATCTCGTTTTCAGATTGCCTTTTATTGAGCCCAATATTTTACTGCAGGTTTGCTGCAGAAACTTGTTCCTTCAGACTTTACCTATGTCATGGGCTGATTTATAAGTTTTAACGCATCGAGGCAAGAGTGAATAATTTTTGGTATTTATCTTTCCTGACCTTCAAGGATTGTAAGGATGACCTTGGGGCTCCTCTGACATGATTTAGGAACAGGTCAACACCAGCTGTGAATTCAGATAACATCTTCTCCATTAAAACACGGCGTAACTGACGAAGATAAACAACTTCCTTAACGGCTGCGTCTAGCACTTTCTGTGAAGCTGGTCTCTCTGCCCAAAAAGCTTCATCTGCCTGATAAATTAAATACATTGTTAGTATTCTTGTAAACATAGCATTTGTATTATCACTCCAAACATGTAATACCAGGATCATGGCAGGATCACACTCTGAAATCCCTGGCGAGGAACAAATAGTAGCCAAGACAAACATAATAATAAACATGGCAGAGAAGAGGCAATAAGACAAGTTAAACTTTCAGGAATTCAAAACAGACTGTGATTCTGTTACTAGTCACAAAAAATGATGTCACCCATCCAATAATAATTGTTTGTATGTATGATTGAGATTAAAATTTTGTTCATAAAATACAAAATAAAATAAATATATGCTGACCATACAAAATACAGTTATAATGAAATTAAATTAACTGTGAGGAACTATCCTAGGGAAAGATTGTAACATTACCTGTGGACAGCTCTTCCTAATTTTCATGATGTGGACTTCATTTATACTTAATTCTAGATATTCCATTAAAATGATAGGAAGACCATGGACATATCTTGGCCAGTCATTAGCGTGACAATTTTTATACACAATCACATCAGCTACCTGCATGACAAAAATAGTGTTAACAGCATTTAAATACAGAAGAAAGTATATTTATATTCAAGGGTAAACAGCTGGATTCTGGCAAAACACAGGGCCTCTGACAAACTTCACTGTTCCACGCCTTGTTTGACAACTGGTCCTGGATCAGCATGTCAAAACATAAGGTGTTTGTCCATCTATTTCACAAAGTTGTATCACACACTAGATTATCTTGTCTGTTTGATTGGGGTTTTACCTCATACTCAAGGGTACCACCACTTTCAAAGATAAAAATTCAACACTAAATTCTACAGGAGTTGTAAGGTTTACATAACCTCTTATTTGGATACCTTTGCGTAGTTAAATAATATAGGCCCCTCGCTTATTACATGTATGTGAAATATCCATGAATATTGGGGTATCTTAAAGCAGGAATCCAGCAGACTACGTATTTATTAAAACAATGAAAATACTCTTAAATAATAGTAATCTAAGCATAAATAATTTCAATATAAAGAATTGTTTATTATCCACTGTCCCTGCCACCATTGTGTACAACCTACATGAAGAAAAAAAATCCTGCCTTCCTGGTATTTTTTTTTGCAGGCCTGAGAAAACACAGCAGTTTTTAGAATAGAAATCTTTAGAATATCCTATGCATGTGTAAAACAGTTGAATAAATATAGTATAATAATTCTAAAATATTTGTGGTTTGATGAAGGATTGTTTGTTTGTTTGTTTGATTGGCGTTTAACGTCGTACTCATGGGTATTTCACTTATATGATGACGGAGACAAAAATAAAACGTACAAACAGATTAGCTTCCTGTTTCCCTTTAGATCTGAGAACACCAGGGCAACAGAAAGCTCCTCCTCTTTCCTCCCCTCTTACAATCGACCGAGGAAGCCGAGGGAGTATTCTGCAGGACTGGCCAACCCGCTCCCCCACGGGGCCTACTCCATTTGATATCCCTACGCCTGAACGTAACAAAACCATAATTTGTCAATGTTGACTGCGTTAAAAGGAGATCAGTTTTTGCTACTTAACCAGATAAATATTTTGTATATGTTCCCCAATAAGATAGTCATAATCTTTATCTGTCCGACCTTGTTGATGTTGGAAATCCATCTAGGCTTCTAGGTGAGCAACATTGACGGGACACAATGGGGTACTTTTTAGACTTTTTAGAAAATATTTGGACATTTTTTTTCTCAAAATAATATTGATATATAAAAAAATAAATAATAAAAAGATGCTAATATCTTGTTTCAGTTGAAGAGAAAGCTGATGGATCCAACATGTATTATACTACAAGCCAGAATAACTACCAAACAGCCCTCAGTATCATGAGGTACCCAGACAGGCTGGAGGAATATGAAGGTATTCTCTTATTATACTCTGTGCTATACAGCTGAGATGCAGCTTTGGATCTTAAAAGCTGATTTTAATTGTGTTTTTTTTAATATATGAAACATAAATTAACTATTACAATAATATAAAAACAGAAAGAGATAAGCTTATATAATTTATACATTGTTGTTAGATGATGTGTTCGTTCAATAAAATTTCAACAGATACTGAAAGTTCCACTTTCATTGTTACATTGTAATATTGAGTGGTCCTAGTCTTTTGATGACTCCCCAAATAACACTCCAAAGGGGCCACGTTCTTTTGGTATTCTGATGAATCATTCTATAATTAAGGCTCTCGGTGAATAAAATATAGGGAAGAGATCCACCACTCTCCAAAATTCAGATTTAGACGAGATGTGGGAGTTTTTAATGTAAACTAATTTGAATAGGCAATGCAATTTAATCGTACAGGTGAGTAAGCCATCACTCTCCTTATTCTTAACTTTGATGAGGACAAGTCGAGTGCGAGTGATCACTCCCCTTTCATTGACAGGCCTGTATAATTAATATAAATTTAAATAAAAAGAAAATTCGGCTCCAAATAATTACATAGTTAGCACACCACAATATAGTTTTAAAAGGTGAATGACAATCCATCATTTCCTAATTTAACATCTAACACATTCACATGAAATGTTAGAAAAAGGGAGAAAACATTTTGATAAGGCTCCTTGGAGAGCTCCTTAATTTGTCATTCTGTGATTATGTAACGTTATAGAGATATTCTGATAAAACACCCTTTAAAGGGCAATTACCTCTTGAATAAATCAGAATAAATCTCTCAATAGGGTTCACAAAATCATAAAAGGGCATCATAATTCAACATTTGAGGATTCAGAACTGGTACGTTCTGCAGCTATAGTGTTTACTGTAACAGATGGACATACCTTAATGTGACACTGCCTCAAACCAACTATCGTCTGAGGGGTGACAACGGCTTAAATAATTAAATAATTAAAATGCGAAGAACTTGAAACTACAGAAAACCAAAACTGTTTGTATATCTTTAATGGGCATTAAGAATTTGGTTGCTCCACAACACAGACAAAGTACTTACCGATTACCGTTTAACAGGGAGATTAATTATTGCTAAACTGTTTCAATTGTAGATTTACCTGGTTTAAAACAAACCCTTGAGCATAACTGTCTTCTAGATGAGTTAGTGTTTTGGATGGTGAAGTATGAGTTTCCACAGAAAATAGTCACGTTACTGCTGAGTTTGTTACCTGATGACGTCTATAAGGTGGGTTTCTTTGACCTACTTATATGTATACTATTAATGTATATTAATATATGTAGATTCAATTAACATCATATCCCAATGATATGAGGTTTCACATGAACTATGATTTTTCCATAGTTGTTTGTTTTTTGGGCTAGTGAATATGTTTTGAAGCATATGAGGCAAACATGTATATATTACAAGTACACATATATTTGCCCAGTGATGTCTATGATCACCCCCTGCTATAATTCACCTGGCTTCCTATCATAGATGTGAGGACATAAACCCATATTTAGCTAATGATGTTACTTGGGCTTAAGGTACTAACCTTTGTGTAGTCAGTGTTGTAGACACATTATTTGTCTGCGCAGCAAAACTTTGACATTTTATGTTGTTTTTGTGTCTCTATTATCAGAGTTCATGAAATCATAAAAATAAAATCGTTTATTGAGGAAATCAATGAACCAATCAACTGATACAATTGTGCAATGTTTTACAAACATGTGACCAAGCTAAACCCGGTAGTAACAACATGATGGAACAGATTGGTCAGCAAGGGCTTAACCTGAGGGGTGTCTTCCCATCCGAATTGACACCCTGAAGTGAACAACCTCCTCATTTGGATACCTGGTTTTAAGAAACCTTAACCTGCAGGAGATAAGGAAACTTGGACACCCAGTTACTTAAAATGTGAAGCATAATGACCAGTTTTGACAGCATACTTTCCATTGTATGGCTAAGCTGGTCAGTGTACTGGAGAATGAGCACAGAACACATCCATAGTTATTGTATGTTGGAAAACTCCTGATCAGTATTTCAAGATCTTTTTTCAGCTGTGATTTGTTCCTGATTTTTGTAAATTATAAGTAGGATTTCTTTGTTTAAACTTTGTCAAATGGTTAAATTTCAGGAAGCCTTCACAAAAGCCTTTGTGCGACACTATACTCGGATCTCTATGGTGTTGGTCAGTACAACCGAGAAAGTGTCCGTTGCTAACCGTGTCGTACATATCAGTGTCCAGCTGTTTAGTAATGAAGTTCTATCAAAGAAAATGGCAGATGAGTTGAATTTGGTGTATATTCTCGTTCTCAGCTTGGCACGTATGGTGGAATGCATGCTCTCTGACAGCTACTTACAAGGTACACTACTGAATTACACAGTCAGTTTCTTTCACAATTTTGCTTTTTTTTAATTTAAAAATTTAATTTATTATACACCCAAGTACATAGTCTAATAATCATTTACTAGTAACTAGCTATTAAAAGACCTGCACATTAATTATCAAATATAATTTTGTATATATACAAATGTATAAATGTCCGTGCTTAGTTGTTTATGTATCAACTTACAGGTATGTATTGTGTAATTGTACTTCTATATTCAGGCATGTGTATGTACATGTACCTATATATATGTGTATGTATGTGTACACATATATCCATATAGGCCTGCTTTCGTGGCTTAGTGGTAGTGTGTATGCCTACTACTCCTGCTTCGATGTACTGTTTACCGGATCAAGTGCGGCTGTAGACCATCAGGTATATGAGTGAGTCACACGTTGTGGCTGCAGCATTTGCAGGGGTGGTTTTTACAAGGTTTCCTCTGGGCTTTCCACTGTAATAAAGCAGGTGCTGTGGTAAGTGGACAATCCGTTGTCATATAAGTGAAATACCCTTAAGTACGATGTTAAAGCCCAATCAAGCAAACAAACAAACATATACATGTATATGGCTCTCTGTATACTACTTTATATTTACTTTTAAAATTTCATGTTCACTAAACCTGTATTGTACTTAATGCAATGAGAAGACAAGCTATACGCCTGGCTTAGGGGTTTTTCAATTTGTCATGTTATTTTGACAATAAACTTTTATTTAAACCAAATATGATCTTAGCCATCCAGCTTATGGGCATCTGTCGGAAGCTTTACTTGTAACAATATTAGAAGATTAATTGTCTTAAGACAGTGACTCACTGTATATTTTATCATGGGGGTTCCTTTCCCAAATTGATGACTCTACCTGGATCTAAATTCATCATCAGGGTTCTGGCTTGATTTTAACACAGATATTATGAAAATTGAAAAAGTACTATGTATTGACATTAATTTGGGTTTGAAATATACTGCACACCTGTACATTTCCCATAACCAACATGGCGCTGGAAACTTTTCTGTCTATGGCTGTGTTCTTGTGGCTATAATGGACTGCATTGTCGTGTTGTAAATAAAATACCGTTGACCACATCATTTAACACAAGTGAAACAAACAGTCCAAAAAGGATAAAAATAACCTACAAGCCAAGCAATGTAATACGTTTGAAATGTTCACCTGTTTATTTCAGATCCAGACCATAATTTTCACATGGTGGTTGATTGCAGCCACTCGGCTATGAAAGATCATTGCTATTGGCCGATTGTCAGTGACCTTATTAACCTCCTGACACACAAGAGTATTGCAGAGTCATTCATGTCCGATGAGCGTCTTGTCAAATTATGGCTTGAAACTGTCACTTATTTTCAAGGTAAGTCTGAATTTGTATGTATAGCAAGTGATTTATTACTGGATTCATATGCATGGTTTCTTACCGAATCAATGAAGTCGTCACAGTTACTGACTCATTCTTCCCCACAATTATGGGGGAGGGGGTTTCCGAAGTTTCCTCTCGGTTTTCCATTGTATTTAAGAAAACAACACTGTGAAGGGGACAATCCATCGTCAGATAAGTCCACTAGAGTTTATGCAGAAAAGATATAATTGACTATCTATTGAGAAAAATGTGGTAAATATCCTTGTCATCTTGGATATTGTTTTAGCTTTAAGCCTTTAAATGTGAAATACTGTTTAACATAGACTGTTTTTTCTCTTATTACAGGGATGAATCTGAACCAAAGGGAGTTAACTCAGCATGTTGAGTTTGAACCGGACACATATTATGCTGCTTTTTCGGCCGAGTTAGAGATCGCCTCTTCCCCAATGTGGGCTCTAGCCAGTCACTGTAAAGATCAGGTAAACATAACTCCCAAGATTATCATATTATTAATAAATGGGTGCGGCCATCTAAGTGCGTATTTTTGAAAGCATCAATAGCTTTCAATAAACCAAAGCCAACTGGACTTATTAGGATAACTTGTCAAACTTCTTTGCATTGACTGAACCACATGTGTCTTGCTTTGGCGTCGTATTGTCTAAAAATGATATTTGACCAGGCCAAGGAACGCGGACAGCTTATCCCAAGCTACAACAACAACAGGATATTCTGGGGGTCATGTCTGCTGTGTATATTAATGTTGGTTTACTGCTTATAAAAGATTTTATTTGTGTACTTAATGCTTGAATAAAATACAATGTTTGGTGTTCATTAGTACCATTTGCGCTGTATATCGTGGCACTTAATAGCATGGTTAAACTGTAAAAAGATAAATAGTACTGTGTCCACAATCTTTTACTTCTATTAATGTAGATTTTTATCATAAATTGTTGCATAATTACTATATTTAGAGATGAGTGCAATGTTTTTTGTTATTTCAGTCTATCAGTGGTCAGACTCGTCATATTATTAAAGCCTGTGTTGATGTGTTGCAAGACTGGTTTGATGCTGTCAATTGCAAAGAATCTACAAAGGTAACCATGTGTTGATTCTGTGTATTATCCAAGGTAACCATGTGTTGATTCTGTGTATTATCCAAGGTAACCAT
>JAVFBX010218757.1:0-11499 GCA_034783855.1 Mopalia kennerleyi | reverse complement strand
TATCCGCAATGATGTGAAGTATATGTGTACAAAGTTTCAGTCTGATATCTTGTGTTCCCTATGACTAGTAGTTTTTTAAAGCTTTTTTTTTCATTTCAAAATGGCTGCCAAGTGTCTTGACCTAAAGTGACCAAACACATGTCAGAATTTGTCCCCCGGCATGGACTATCATCTGTTAAAATTTGAAAGTTGAGGCTTTATTAGTTTCTGAGTTATTAAGGCTAAAAGATGGGATATAAGAAAAATCAAAATCCTAATAATCTATCGATTTCAATAGGTGTTCTGCGCTGTAGCTCAGAACCCCTAATAATATAACAATTAACCAAGTAAGGACTATAACAAATGAATCTCCCCTCGTTCTTCTATACTGAATAGCATTATTCCCACTGATGAGTTTCACAAAGTAAAGTAAACTTACAACTCCAATAAAAGATACACATGGTTACATGGTGGTTCAATATTTCGGCTTATGTTAAAACCATTGTCAAGAATTCTTGACAATGGTTTTAAAATAAGCCGAAATATTACAATAAGCCGAAATATTGAATCACCATGTATCCATGTGTATCTTTTATTGGAGTTGTAGTTTACTCTATACTTCTAAACTGACAATATTGACTTTCCGTATTTTTGTTACTTTGGCAAACCGTTCTATTAGTGTTACAAGTTTTAGGCTATACGGCTTACAGATACCGACAATTATAGTGGATGACCACTTCTTGTTTTAAGATGGAACACAATGTTTCGATACATATGACGATACAATACAATTTACGATACAATTTACACCTGATGACGATACGGACATATGTACCGAAACGTTGTAGTCGATCACAAAACAAGAAGTGGTTATCCAGAATCTGCGTAATTATGATACCCCACTTCTAAATGTCGTTCAAAAATAATGCCTTATGATTCTGATCTTGAGCTTTTTCAGACAAAAGATATTTTCACCATGTTATCTCTTATAAGAATTTTACTGCGTTGTCTTCGTGTTCATTTTATCTGTCCCTTTTAATAGTACCAAGAAAGTCAGAATGCCCGATCCATGGACTGCATGACTGCTGGCATTTATAGTGGGTAAACTTCATAATAACTTCAGGAAATGATATGTAGATTTGGTATGCAGTAGCTGAGAAAATCAGTTCTATCGACTTATTTATTATAATGACATTACCCTGGTCGACAGAACTGAGAAACCATCCATGTTAAAAAAATTATATGTATTTTTTTGATTCCGATAAAAAAAATCAGTGGAAGGTAATATTGTGAAAACATAAATAATCAGTTGACAGTAATTACCTTCCGCTTTTCACACAAGTATAATCCGTCATCTGACCAAAATGTATGTGTCAAAATTAAATATCTGAAGTTAAATCTATACCTGAACTCAAACAAAATTCCACTTGACAATTGTTATCCCTCGTTTACTCAGGTTCATTTGGCCTTTGATTTCCCATACATTTATTTCCGTGTTTTCCGACGACGTGTTCGAGGAAACTCTACTGATCGTGCCCAAATTTGGAAATTTCCGCCAAAGGTATGTAAATTAACAATGACATAGCTGGTGTTATTTTCATACTTTTAAAACAATGAAACACAAAGTTAGCGAGTTGACAAAGATTTTTAACAGCAGCTGCATTCATGTGGATTATTTCTGTTAATAACAGGTACGAATGAATGGTAAATGTGCATTTTTCAATCCTTTGTCGATTTAATCTATACGTAGATATTCAAACTTGCAACAGTAAATGTATATGCTGTCCGTTTATGCGAAACGTCGGCTAAAACTCACGCCATATCAAAATCGGTGAATAATTGGGCTGAGTGTTTGCCAAATGGAATGTCCGAATTATTTAAAAAGGCTCCCATATAAGCCCAATGTTTTGGCTATGTATGTACATACACGTAATATCAACCTGAAAATAAACTCACTGTTACTATCGGTCATGTTGAAACCTTGAACAAGGCCTTCCTCGGTCGGATCGTGACCCAGTGTAGCGGCGAATTCCTCAATCTGAATCAAGTTGTCGTCGTCCAGGTCATAAAAGTCCAAATTAACTGGTAGCGGAGTTGCGTGCATACCTTCTTCTACAGCCTACAACAGAAAATGGCCATTAGCATGTTTTAAATCCATCTGACCAAATAAGATAATTGTCAAAGAAAGGTGATAACGGCATTCTTTCCGACACATTGTTCTAGCTGCCAGATAACTGGTCGTTTCTCGAACACCGTAGTGTTACTAAACGCCTTTTATCATTAAAGTTTATCATTTCGTAAATAGACAACATCAAACTAGATGAGATAATCTCGTTGCCAAATAATTTAAACCTCATCCCGATTTTGTTTAGTGTACAACATACATCATCAAACTTAGGGAGAAATATATATCGTCGAGTTCGCCATTTTTATCCAAATATGTGCCAAACTTTAAGTAAAATATAAATTTAACAATTTTACCTCTCTCCTTTTCTTGCCACAGGCTTTTCTGCAAGCAAACTTACAGACTTGTCTTCCAGACCAATTATTTCTGACTGGAATGTGGCACACACGTCTACAAAGACCTCTACATATCCCTCCAAGTCGGATACGAATGCGGAACCAGCCGGCTTCCGAATCATCTACCAGCAACAACGTTGTTAGCACGAAACACAACAGAAATGTCAACTTCATCTTTGCAACAAAACAAAATATATTAATAACTCAGACTTTTTTTATAAGATACTATTTTTGGATATCAAGTAAGCTATTCTACATGTTACTTATATATACGAAATAATTTAATTCATTTATTTTATCTATTTTTCATAAAAGAATACAGGTGTTGCGTTTTCAAGAGGTCAATGTGGAGACCTCCAAAAGTCATAATAGGATAATATAAGCCACGTCGTGTGACCTGCGATATTTTACGTAACTCCCTCCACTTCCGGTTACATCCTACGTTCTTGTTAATTCTAGCATAAACGGAAAGTTGAAAAGATGACAATTATCTCTTCCATCCATACGACTGCACCACACAGCAACACAACACTTTCAGACGAATATTTTTAAACCATATATATATAGCGACAGAACGAAGTACATACTCGGAAGTCAAGAAGAGGAAAAGGAGACATTCACATATAGGTGTCACATATACCTCAGTCGGCCTGTGTCAAACGACATCTTTGATCAAACTTAATGCAGATAATGTATTAGCCTTCAGTGATTGGATAATATCCATACCGATTTGCGGGAAATCGCCCTCTTTGATGTGTCATGTTCTACTTTTATTGGAACTCGAGTTCGATACCACACTTTAGATTATGATCACGTGGTAAAATTAAACCAATGTTCGATAAGAAAATAACACATTATCATCAAATCATTAAAATTTAATTAAAATTTAACATAAATGTTTATACGACTAAGTTGTCTTATGCATAGCGGGGAAATTGGTTACATTTCCAACATAGTTGTTAAGACCAACATCGTGAATACAATAACTTTGATGGCAGTTAGTTCCGTTTATTTTAATCAATAACCTTGTTTCCTTTCACCATTAAAACAAACGCAAAATAGTTGAATAGATAAACCATGTAAAACAACCACTTTAGGTTATAGACACTTACCTTGGTTGGATAATGTCTGTTTTTCACCTGCACTGTGCACAGCTGTAGAAACATGTCTTAACACCAGCTTTGGTTTCCTTTTTATATACTTCCAATTTCCGTGTTATAATTCCTGGGTATGATTGTAACGGAAATAGGTGTAGGAATGTGTGACGAACCATAGTATAGCCTAAGGGTGTAAACTCATTGGTAATTAACTTTGATAAGTACGGTTGTCAGAAGAGCTTATATTCAAGGAACACAGATCATCATTTGATAATTTCTTCATGTTAATCTTTCAACTCTCTTGAGAAGTGAAATAATTTATAAAAATCAAGCGAGATATGTTTTGGCCTATGTGTATAATATATACACTCATGTAAACTTGTAAATATTATGAAACTAAATTAATGTATAGTTATTAATAAGAAATTTGTTACACGATTCAGTACAAAATCTTCTCAAACGGTTCATAACAAACAACATAATCTTGTCGATCTATGTTCTGTTGACTGTGTCTAATATTTAAAAGGTAAATGTATTGGGGGTTGTGTCCAGTTGTCAAACTGTGGTTACCCAGGGTCCAGTACTTGTGCAGTTTAGATGTTTATGTGAAACTGTTCTGGCAGATTTGTTTCATCGGGGTTTCAGCTGTTTATAAAACATATATGCTGCGTGAGAACTGTGTTTAAAACAATAAACACGTCAACCACATATATACCGTTTTAAATTATATTGATTTGTCACAGGATCAACCCATTAATCTTCGACATAGTCCATTAATACGTCAGTAAACAGATGCGCTATGGAGGAGCCAACATACATTTATTTTGTAAACAATCTTGGTCTTTTCCTTTATTTTAATACTTTATTTTTAATGACGATTTTGTCGGTTATTGTGTTGCAGTGAATATTTTTAAATTTAGGTTGAAATATTTTTTCCTATCATAGAATAATACCAGGTTAATGGACGTTGTAAGCACATGCATGCATTTCAATACGTGTTCCTAACATTTATTCTTGCCTCTCTGACTGGCACAGTAGATGATGTATATGGGATAAAGTTGTCTTAGATAAGTGAGATAAATGTACCAGAATGGCTCAATGTAAATATATATATCGCTGAATTAACAGCTCATAATGTATAAGAAACAAAAACTCACAAGAAATTAACTTTTTTTCGGAAGCCAGTTTATAGTGCCAAGGATAACGATCTCGAGATTTTTGACGTAATTACGAAACATTATATTACTTATATAAATTATCACATTAGCATTTTACCTGCATATAAAACTTTGCATATAAAATACATATGAATACATAGCGCCAAATCTAGACCTACTTTCAAGCACGCCTGATCAGTCAAAGGAATGCTGGCAAATTGTGAAAAGGTGCAAGAAACAAAAATTCTCGTAATTACGAAACTTTTCTCGTAATAACGAGATTTGTATTCTCTTAATTACGTGTTGTTTCCCTCGAAATTGCGAGACTAAAAATCTCGTAATTACAAGAATTTTCTCGTAACTACGAGAATAGAAATCTCGTAATTACGAGAAGTTTTATGTTTAAAATAATATTATCAGTGGCCCTAACTGTCTTCCGTATTTTTTTCTATGGATCACATTAAAATAAGTTTCACAGTAAAATGTTTGGAAATGCTACTGTCGTTTTTGTCTTATTTTGTTCAATCATATATTACATGTACATGTTATGAGAGTATACCATTTGTCTTTCAAAGTAAAGAACCCATTATGCCACTAAAATTTAATAAAGGTACCTTGTTTGTGTTGAATGATATAAAAAGGTTACTAATATTATTATTATTATTATTATTATACTTTAATTCATATATTATATTTATACGTTTATTTATTCACACGTGTAAACCCAACATATATATCTAAAAGGCAATATGCATTAAGTTATTTTGTGTCAACATGAACACTTTTCATCAAAACCTATTTACTGCATTCCAGTAGACTGATTACACATTTAGAGAGGCAGCGATATCGTATTTAATAATAAGATTATATGTCACGCTTCATAACACGTTCACTTTTTTACAATGCTTATATCACAATATTTCCTCCACGTGTTCCAAACTCCCGTTTTCAGCGATTTAAGGGATACCTTTGAAATGTGTCATATAGCCATGTTATGGTTCGTACACAGAACATGAAAACCTATAACTCTCGTTACCGTAAACCCACAAACACCACTGTATGAGAAAATATTAATACAGTTGACAATGAAGAAGTTCATATAATGTCTTTAATATTTACAGTAATCTTTATGAATCGTATTCTATGAATGATATTATCCTTAAATAGGTCATCTGTACTTACAGTCATTTTAACTTAATCATCTCAAATTAAGTCGTGGTAAGGAAAGAATCGTATACATTTGTATAATTCAATTAAAATAAACTGATTTCTTCTACACACGAGTAATCAGAAATATAGAACAATTATCAAATGCGATTTTAAAATCAGTTGAAAATAGAACCAATATCTAATAGATATCGAAATTTATTTCTGAAAGTTTATAAGTGTAACTGAAACAGACGTAAACATATTCTCTCTATAGCTTATAGTTTATATAAGACACATGTTAAAGAAAACTGTGCGTCGGGTTGTCTTCTTACAGTTTGTGAGTTATACAATTCAAATTCGTTTTAAACAAGTTTTCGCAAAGCATTTTTACATATACATGTCTTTTAGACTTCCTTCATAGTTTCCGCTTATTAACTAATCTTGTTACAGATACGGCGGAAATATCAAAATCAACAAAATGTAGCTTTTTTAGCATTTAATTAAATGAATCATAAAGAGGAAATACGAATCTGGAAGTTCAATACTTCAGCCCTAAGCCTCGATTCGCTACTTCGATTTGAGAAAACTGTACATTTCTTCAAACTATAGTAATATATAATACTGGTAAATTTAGTTAAGCGTTGGAGCCATTGCTGGTGTTTTGTTTTGTTTGTTATTTCCTCTCGCTTTACAGATGCGAATTCAAGTTACAGTAGGTATAAATGTTTAGTGGATATGTCAGCACTGGGTGAATCAAATATAACGTCTGTGTCAGACATGAGCAAACATTTAAACTTTAATATAGCCGAGCTTGCTAATTGCTTCTTATATATCCTCATTCTTTCGAATCTGTTTTATTGTTGAATGTAAATTTCCCTTTTCTTTCCCGAAAACGTAAGGCCTTCATATTTTTTCAAATAATATATTTTGCGATATGATTTTTTGTCATTTATCTTAATTGAGCACAGTATGAACTGCATGTTTATGTTTAAACTGGAGCTGATGACTGGACTGATACGTTACTACAATTAAGGCGCAGCTTCTATCCAGGAAGTCGTTGTGCATGTATATGGGTTTCCAGCAAAGAAAGACAATTATTGGAAAAATATAAAGTTTCTTAACTTGTAGTTAAATCTTCGTCAGATTTTTTTTCAAATAAATATAATATAGCAATTGTCCTGTATAAATTCCTCTTATTTTGCATGCCGTTAAATGCAAATCAATATAACTTAATTTAAATAATTTGATGTTTTAAATAAATAAGTTGACGTTCATTTAATGAGTTTGTGTCTGTAAATTTTTAATAATTTAGACTGATAAATTTGCATGATTTTGTTTCTAAAATTTTGTTTATTACACGAGTACATTGAGTGCTTTAGAAAAGTGATTTTCTGGATATGTAGAATGTACCATAAACAGATGTTGACGATTGAAGACAACTTTCCTATCACTCAGTCAAAAGTTGTACTAGCCCTGGTTCCTCCATTCACTTTTTCCGGGTATCGCCGTGCATGGCTCAACCATTGGTCTACTAAGTCCGCTTTAATATACTCCTCGCGAAACCGAAGCTGCGTTTCATCTCCGTGTCACTTCACCTGTCTCTTCAAATAAACAAAGGGTGGTTGTTAGAGGTTCTACCGGGCTTCACGTAACCCGATGGCAATGCAAAGTACACAAAACCTGAATTACTTTGTGTAGGATATTGCTTGTACACACCAATCAAATAAATACATCCAGACGTTGTTATCAAACAAAATATTCTCCTCCACGCTGTAAAATCGTCTAACATAAACTGTTGCCTCAATGAAACATAATTGGCAATCTGTCTCCATAAATAAGCAACTGAAGTAGACAGTGTACATTGAATTGTTAGAAGATCGTCAAAGAAGTGTAATTCAGTGCCAACGTTCTTTCTGGGGTTTTCCCCCTAAATCCCCCGGCCAATGAAATGAGTCTACGGCGCCGAGAGAAACTAATGACTGAAAACAGTGCTCGAAATCAACTTATAAACATGATCAAGAGCAGGTTTCTGTTTACAGTTTAAATAATATCCCAATCCAGTCGTTCTGTTTACAGTTTAAATAATATCCAAATCCAGTCGTTCTATTTCTTGAAGTCTCATTTTGTAACGATGAAGTACCATTGAGCTTTTCAACGCATACGGGCTGTAGGCCTACGCAAGCCATGGAGGTAACACGGCGACGGTTTTAATCAAATGTTGGAATCTGGAGATGTTTGAACTGTCAAAACAAATACACGTAACTGTTGTGCGATAGAGTGTCGCTGGTAGGCTGGGGTCACACTATTTTGGGTGTTTGTTGCCAATAGAAATCCAGCATTTGAGGCTAGAACAGAACACTAAAAGCCCTGAAATCTCGCCTGGTATCTCCATAGGCATTATATAGAGATACCATGTGCTCGGATTATGCGATTTGAATTTTCTCAGCTGTTTTTATCAAACTGTACATTATTTTATTAAAAGCGCCGCTGTCTTACCTGCATACCTTCAGTATAAACGGGTTGGTCATTAACGAGGACCTAATTTTATAGTGATATTCAGCAGATTACCGAAATTAATGCGGTCATCTTCCGGCAAATTAAAACTGTATAGATGTAAGACCACTATTACCCAACTTCCGTATTGTCAGCCTCGAATATAGTTCTTAATAAAAATGGTGTTTTTTTCTTGTTTTATTTGTTCTGCTCCTGCTCTTTGGGTGGAGTATTTGGCATTGATGTGAAGTAATTGAGTGGAGGTTTCTGGTCGGTGTAATATTATAGCCTAGATAGGTGACATTTTGCTGTATTTAACCCAATTTGATGGAGGGGTGATTCTGCTATTGTTAACATTCTGATGTACATTGGCAACCTCTATAACATTGTAGGGAAGCTCGCTAAATATTTCAACGGTCATCACCTGTCAAGATTTTAAGGGTGAACTCCAATAGACCCGATTAAGGTATGTGCCAGGCGCTTTTGCCCAACGAAAGTTTGTGAGGGAGTTGTGGAGCCAAACGTTAACATTGCGGCTTATGGCAAATTAATGTTGGTCTTGCACCATATACATGCACCGCAACTAGCTTGTGCTGCCTATATCAGCAGAGCAATGCGGGTATTTGTAACGTTACTAACAAGTTTAATTATTCTTAAATCAACACCCTATTTATTTTTATTTTGAACCAGCTAGAAGCTAGATTTTTACCATAAGTTAGGCATAGAGTAGATCTCATCTTCAGGACTACCATTAGGACGAACATCATGACGCAGGTTTATCCCAACGTTGCAGTTTGCGTTTCAAATCTCTAGAGATGCTACTTGATGGTTACATATATAATGACTCCACAACGGAAGAAAACAAACAAAAAGCCATAGTAAATTTAAACACCCTATATATCCAGTTAAACACACCTGCTTTTACATTTGCGTGGGATTCTGCGTTTTTCCAGTGTACGTCACATAAATGATGGTGCTGTAACTAAAACGTATGGTTGACGTTTTTTAACATTCCTTATTTATATTTAACATTTACACAATGTGTAACTAAAACCGTATAAATATACATAATTAAGTTATATACAACTGGGGCCATATTCATAAAGCTTCTTAAGTTTTTTTCTTAAAAAATATACTTAAGTTCTTTAAATAATCTTAGCTAAGAAAAATGCTTAAGTATTAATTCATAAACTGATTTAAGCAAATTCTTACGTAAGAAATTTCTTAAAGATTGAGAACTTCTTAAGTCTGTCACCCCTGGCAACGCATGGGAAATCCCCTAAAAAAGGAACTCTTTTGTAATGGGAGGTTAATTTGTCTCTCAAAATAAACGAACATATGTCAAACTAGCAATAACATCTTCCAAAAATGGAGCCCGAAACAACCATCGAAAAGAAAAGGCGAAGTAATTTGACACGGGATGAATTTTAAACGCTGGTACAACTAACTCAGCAACAAACATTATCCCTGCTCTTATCTAACCTAAACCTTTAAATTAACTGTCTGTCAGAAAACTCTCCTAAACAGTCTTTTCTTTCTCTAAATACACGTCTGTCAGTTCTCATAGCCTTTGTTTACTTTTCACATTTCAGAAAAGTCTTAAATAGTTAAGTATGGGTTGGAGCACACTTAAAGTTAAGAAACTTCTTAAGCGATAAGAACTTTTATGAATAATACTTAAGAATTTCTTAACTTTTTTGGTAGATTTAAGAAAAAAAATAGGCACTTTAGAATTTTCTTAACTTTAAGAATGGTTTAAGAAACTTTATGAATACCGGCCCTGATGCACAACTCCTATTAAAAAATGCGACATCGTTTTTTGTTACAGTTTAATCGGGAGTATACCCCCCTCCGGCCCGTTTTTAGTGTCTGTCCAGCATAATCAAGTTAGGCGAATTAATATTATACCGGCCGACATTATCACATATTTGCCCAGTTAAATTGGAAAGGTTTATCTTGGCATAAACAATTTCTTAAATCTGTAGTGTTTAGAAAGAGCATATGTGTACAGAAATGTTTGGACACGTAGGCCTAAGTTTATTGTTTGTAATGATATCTTGTAACAAAGCTGTTACTAATAATTGCTAGTCTGTGCTTTCTCTATGGGCGGCTCTATATATCCCATGATACCAACAAAAAAAGAAAAATACACAATAAGTATTGTAAATAAGATAGATTGATGGGTGATACTGGTCAGTAACGTTGGTGATAAGTAACTGCACAAAGTCAGACTATTTAATTATGGATGCTTTATTTCGATATTGTTGTCTTGAGTGTCACCAATCCAAAGATAAACTGTTCTGTCGTTTGTCATAGCCAGCGTCGGGGAAGTGGTCGCATTTAGAGCTCGTCGCCGCTTTCTGCAATCGAAATAAAAACACAATTAAAACAAAGTATGCACTTTATCTTCGTCCACTCAGATAGGATAGGGTGAAGCAACGTTTGCAGAGCAGCATCTTATTCAGTACAATTCGGTTGCATCCTGTAATTCATAAGTCACTCCATACTAACTTAATAGAAACCGTCCTTTGTAACATATGAGCTGGTTGAACCGCTTGCAGACAAGACTATATCAGGATATAGTTTGAATAAATAATTATATTGCTCGAGTGAGTTACGAAGCGTTGAGTAGGTCATATTTTCAACCATTCACGAGAGCAATCTTATGGTATTCAAACTGCACTGCTATTGTGTATATCAATGATAAAGTTATAAATAAGAGCGGCCTTTTTTTTAAAACTATACCTCCTTGCATTGTGCCAAATAAATGTAAGCTAGGAAATAAGGAACATTTAATGGTGCAACAGCTGAAGGTATGTAGTAGTACAAATGTCTGACGTGTGGGTGAATATACATGGTACTGAAGGAGTAGATAAAATCCCCAGAACAGATTATTTCGTATTCCGTTCCACACGGTTAATTTAAACAGCAGTTTATTTGGAACGCCATCCTCTTTTTTTATAATTCGTATTACATACATGCATTCAATAGAAAGCGCTTGGTTGCGTCTTGTATTGTTGTAGGAATAAGACGAACCTCATACGTCGTCTGTATTGCCTGGCTGACAGAAAAATGCAAATCTTACCGAATATAAGAACCTTTGA
>JAVFBX010218746.1:0-11500 GCA_034783855.1 Mopalia kennerleyi | reverse complement strand
TTATAGATGTCAAAGGTTGAGGGCCCACATGCTTGAGGGAAAACAGTTATAGATGTCAAAGAATGAGGGCCCACATGCTAGAGGGAAAACCGTTATAGATGTCAAAGGTTGAGGGCCCACATGCTAGAGGGAAAACAGTTATAGATGTCAAAGGTTGAGGGCCCACATGCTAGAGGGAAAACAGTTATAGATGTCAACGGTTGAGAGCCCACATGCTAGAGGGAAAATTGTACTTCAAATTGTTTTGATATATTGTACTTCAAAGTAATGTCTTTTATTAGAAAAACTCCATATGTATTCACTAGCATATTTTTATGATAACTGTTTGTTTTGCAGTTTACCATTCAACCACAACTTTGTGTTTAATTTACACTGCTTAAACAGATTTGCATATTAGGTGCCTTTACACAAGACTAGAAGTCTATCAAGCAGAGGTATGAAACCAGTCATTACCCAGTCTCAAGGGCATTGTGACAAGGCCCGCACTGATTGTTGAAAAAGCACAGTCCATGGAGAAATAGTGAAACCTTGAAGATGAAGTGCTAAAGCTCAATGATGTATGTATAGATCATTGCTAAAGCTGGTTGGCAAAAGAGTTTATCTTGCATGAAAAGAGCTCAATAAAGGGCACCGTTTTCACAGAGACTATATTATATGTATATATATTTATGTAAACCTACTATATTAAGATTATTCTTTAACCAGATGGCATCAGTAGATACTGACATTCAAACTGCGCAAAATCCCCCATTTCTTGCGCAATGAGTCATATGGTACTATCATAGTCCTCTGAAAGTCACAATGTCAATGAGACTGGAATGGCTGGTTTCATACTCCTGCTTGACTTCTGGTGAGGCTAACAGTCTTATTTTTGTCTTCCAGCTTAATGCCAGGTCCTATACTATTCAGTGCTGCCAGCAGACAGACACTGTTGTGTGTTGCCCAACTTGCCCACATTGTATTCACTATTCAGTGAATTTGAAGAACCTTTGCATATTTTCTCTTATATTTTGTACCACTATTTATTGTATAAGTACTGACTTTTGTATATTTAGATTTTTTTGTAGTTAGAAAAATATGGCTATTTCATGTCAAAAATGGCTATAAAATTATGTGGTTTAAGTAAAATACTAGTATTAAAGGTTCACCTACATTACTTAAGTTGTCTTCTGTAGTTCTCCAACCATGACCGATTTCATATAGTGCACTGGCAGAAACAAGAACCTTGTGATCCAGTTTTTATATGCTTCATACACTTGAAAAATTAATTTATTGAAAACTTAGAAGATAACTGCAGAATATATATAAATCATTAATTTATATATATAGCTTATCGTACATTTATCAGGATTTCAATACGTTTGATTGTTTCTTCTAGCAAGTGTCGGCTTGGGGCTCCACTCCAGTGTCATTTGATTTCAAACTTTATAAGCGGATCGCTTTTGAACTGGGCATTACCTGGTTTACATTGAAGAGATTGGTGGGTTGTAAAAAAAAAACGAAACTTCCGCAGTAGTCAATGTTTTTCCATAGAATGTCTTTAGTAGTCTTTTCCTGCCATTATATTGCTACTAGATTTGGGGTTTTCTGCAACTTCTAGTAATTGGATATATATTTATAAAATATAGTAAGCCAACAATGATATATTGTATGACTGGCTGTCCCAGGAGGCAAGATAACTGGTAACATTTGTTATTGTTAATAACAGCCTGTAGACAGCCTGATTTCATAAACTTGTAATTAATTATTAGAGCACACCTAATTAAATTCAATCCTGGATCAGACTTCAAAACATGAAATATTCGTTGTGTTACTTTGTTTTTTCAATGAAGAATAACCATGGATTGGATTGTTGCACAATATCCCACATTTGATCTGGAGATTCTACCTGTAGCAGACTTCTTGTGGTAGCGATATTTACATGGATGTATAACATGTCATTTCGGCAGATTGTTTCTCCAAATGCCACCAGGGGGGATTCTACAGTTGAAAATTAATCATCTTCCTTATCCAATCACTTTCTCCATTACAACCCTTTGTGAACACTGAACAGTGTATCTTATTCCACACCGTACAGCTATGCGGCTGATTGGATGCCTTGGAACTTGTAGGCACCAATCAGAGGGTGCAATACTGGCAAATTTGGCTAGCCGCAATTTGCAAGTATGAGTTTGCCTGCACGTGTTTGATGACTTCATGCCACAGAAGCTGCAGCTTTATATTCCAGTTTGATGAGCCCAGTCCACCAATGATTTTAACAGAGTTTAACTTGAAATAAAACACTTCGCTGTCAAGGCTGAATACTGATGGCAAGTTTCCGTGTGTATTATAAGCACCACAATTTCTGCAGTTCACAGAGACAAAAAGACGAATACTGTACAGGTTACATTTGATAACATAACAAGACGGTTCCTTGCAAATAAAAACGTTTGGAAATATCTGGAGGTTATAAACTTTATTGACATGATTTACAAACTTGAGGCGGTGGTAATATGAAATAGAAGTAATGCGATCTTTGCTGGATTTTTTTTACAACATTAAAAATTCTGAATCGACAATAAATAGATTAAACAAGTAAACAGCAGCATTTTATAAATTTAACTCCCTGGCTGCGACATAATTAAAATTATTAGATACTCATACATGAGATTGATTGGAGTTTTACGCCGTACTTAAGATTACTTCCCATACATGGCAAGAAGGAAAACCCACAATGTCTCTGGCAACCTGTTCTGGTATGCCAGGAAAGGAAACAAAGACAAGACAACAGATTGGTTGTCTTGTTGCTCCTTAACTCGGGATACCAACAGGGCAACAGAAAGCTCCATCTCCAACCACTTGCTCCTTCATACAGGAAATATATCAACATCAATAGATTTATCAGTTAACATGTTGCTATCACACTGAATGAAAACAATTCTACACTATTTGACAAATGTTAAGATCAAAACAGAAGTAAAAATATTCCTCAAGTACTCCGGAAGTTAACGAAAACTACAACCATTAAAACAAGCGAGACTGAACACTACATTGTACCCAGGAGACATAGAATATAAGCAAGAAGGTTCAGAGTATGATAAAAAAAAGTATGTGTTCGTCTGAAACAGCTATAAAATAATGAATGCAGTGAATCAGTCGTATGGGTTATGCATTTTTTTTTTGTATGATGACATTTCAGAGATACCAAGTTTTACTTTCATTAAAATAAAAACAAAATTTCCCCAAATTTGTTTTAGAAAATATAAAAAAATTACTTACTTGCAAGCAAAAAGCAATTACAACATTATTCAAACTTAATGTTTCGTTGTTTTGATGGTGATTTTACAAAGGTTTTTTTCTCCTGAAACAAGGCTGCTGTAAACCATTCTAGTGTTTCTTATACATATTTTAAGTACTGGAAATTCGCAAGAAATTAACTAATTTCCAAAAGCTTTGAAATTACAATTGTCTATCCATATCTTCACATAATAAAAAATATAAAAAGCAAAAAAACAATTCTGATGTTTAAAAATTTATAATTTTGAAAAAAGTTTGAGGTAATTAGGTAAAATCTTCACCTGGCTAAAAATAACTACAGGTATTTGGATTCTCCCATTTTACCAGCAAAGCATTATGGATTCCTAACCTCAATTAAGATACAAGATACGAAATTTTTATTTTTATTTTATTGATTTTTAGTATGAATATCTTTGTTGTTTATTAATGTAAAATGATTATACTGTTTAACTCCCTGAGAATGTATCGTCTAAATTTATTTACAGTAGAATACAAACAATTTACAGTTATACACAAACAGTACACAGTAAGTTTTGTTAAAATAACATGTGTAGAGGTATGATCATGTGTTATTCAGACATCAGGTTAATAAGGTGGACTGATACTATTACAAGGAATTTCCATTGATTAGTGTTTTACGTCCTGCTCAAGATGTGAAGTATTTTGATACTGTTGGAAAGTTAATCCTCCCCTTCCTAAGTAAACACATAATCGCTACTTTTCAGACAGTTAAACTGCCATTAACCAGGAGCCTGACTTTACAGAGAGAATCTCCTGTCACACTATAACTAATGTCTGTTTAACCACTTGACCCTTAAATATTTATTGGCCGAGTGGTCTTTATAGTTTATATTTGCTAAATAACCGAACAGAAATATTTACCATAAAACTAAACCGGTTAACTAATAATAAACTTGTCCCATATATGTTAAAATTTAGAACAACAATTTCCCTTGAATGTCCAGTCATCATGGCAGTGTAACTTGAATAAACTTGTATGAAAGGTGACAAAGCCTTGAAAATTGCTCTGGCAACAGTTTTCTTGTGCTCTACAAGAGCCCTGTCGTTGACAAGTCCTCCAATGTTCTTGGGGCACTTGCTCCAATAACAAATTGCATATGACAACCGTAACTATGACAAGTGTTCCAATGAATTTGCGCCTACTCTGATTGAAAGTTTGACACAGGGAATACTATTTTTAGTTCCTGTGTGTTGGTTGGGACAGTTTGCTGTTCTAATTTTTCACATCATAGTCTATCCTCGTTAACTTATCAGTTTCTTGAAATATTAGTTAGTACCATCATACACATTTTAATATAAAAACAATTTACTCAGAGACCCAACTTCACTGTTGAATTCCCCCCATTAAATTTTACATAATAATATTAAATCTCCAACCACTGTTTTTTATGTTAATTAAATAACAGATTTGCCAGTCAATGATCTAATGTGTTGTTCTTATTCCCCTCATTTTACTTTTTAACAATTATGGTCTATAAGAAAACCATGGCAATTAGACTTAAAACGTCTTGCGTATAAATGATTTTTATGAACGAGAGTACAAGGTCTCAAATACATGTATATACAGTAATTAACAATGAACAGTAAAAAACACTGTAAATATACAAAAACATTTGTACAACATTGGGACATAAAAGGTCTCTGAGATTCAATGAATGTACAATAAAGCATTAAATTACAAGACATTATTAAAAATTAACAACGATTTACTTACACTATATAGATATGGACTAGGTGGGTTAGCATAAAACATTAAGAAAATAAATATATGTTTCCACCTACTGGAAAGTTTTAAAAATACTACTGTATTGTTTGTACAAAAGTCAGATAATTTATAACACTGGCAAAATATAGACACATCTACTTTTCTATCTTGGTCTGCGATATTTCATAAATGATATTAAGGGAGGCATATTTCATGGAATTAAAAAAAAACTACTGAGATCTATATTAATTTAAATTCACTATTGAAATTCGATTTTTTTTTTAAACAATCAAATTCAAGGTTTTGTGTCTTTTCTTAAAAACCGATTTGCTGTAGTTTGAAAACATGTGGCACAATACTGGTTGTGTGGTAACTGATACGACAGCCCTGGTAGTTCATGGAGTGAACAGTGGGGCTAGCAACCTGATTTGTTGCTTGATGGCATCTCCTTTCCATATCCATAAAATATCATCCAGCAAGAACTTTAACAACTTTTCTTTCAATGGGTAATTGGATCATTCTAATAGAGTTCAAGCAAACATATTGTCTTTATTATTTTCTCTTGAGCTCAATTGTTTTTGGAGTTATTTTACCTATGCTTCATACAAGCTACTTGATGGATTAATCAGTGTGTCACTAAATGACAATATGATTATCCCATTATAAGTGTCTGCTGACAAGTCTGGTACTAAGTGTCCTGAAAACAACCATGCCAATAACCTTAGTTTTTATAAGATCTGTTCTGTGAATTGAACAGGGTAGCGGAGGGGCTGGTCTTCCAAAGTGAGAGAAGTTGATGATAAGTGCAATCAGTTTCTAGTACTGGTTGCCTAAGTAGTAACGTTTAAACTCTTCACGAGTTAGTTTGTTTGATTGGGGTTAAACATTGTTCTCAAGGATATTTCATTAACATGATGACAGGTTTTTTTCTCTCATTATTTTGGGATAACACTTTCTTGGATTGAACAGATTCTAGTTCTGAAAATTTTGCAGGTTGAAACCCGTCCAAGAATCGAACCCACGACCCAAACTGTTCAATCCAAGAAAGTGTTATCCCAAAATAACGAAAATACCTTTAATCTTCACTTTCTAAAAGACACAAAAATTATTCATGATGACAGGTTGTCTATTTACACTGTTCCTTGCTTAATTTTGGTGGATAACTGAGGAAACGACGTGATTGCTGAAGCCACATTGTGTGACTCCCTGATATACCTGATGACAACAGACGGAGTTGAACCCATGAGCAGAACATGAAGTAGATTTAGTAGGCCAACACTCTAACCACGGCCGTATGTCCTCCACCGAAGTAACATATGCTACAAGGTTAGTGATAGGTCACCAATAAGGCAATGTATTATAAACCATTGAATATCTACTAAAATAACAATAACCTAAAGGGCTGGACTACCGGCTGCTATAGATTTGTTCTTGTTGCCTTTGGATAATGAGGCTACTTGCTTCTGTAGGTCACGGTTTTTAAGCTGAAAATGAAACAGTCTTCTGTTAATTTGAAATTAAAAATTATCATCAGATACAAATTTATCCTGTTCATTCATTGGGCAAACATTTTGAAGGTATCTTAGTTCAGTAGCAGCAAATTTTCTGGTATTATTTGCAGGGCAAGTACTGATTTGTAAAAGTATTCAGTCTTTGGTCCTCACAAAAATTATGAAGGGTAATTTGATATTTTAAAAGTGGTTTTGTTTGTTTATTTGATTGGGGTTACACTCAAAGGTATTTCACTTAGATGATGACTGATTGTCCAGTTCACACTGTTCCTTGTCTAATAAGTCGGAAAACTGGGAGATAAACCTCATATAAACCATCCCTGCGATTTCTGGAACCACATCTTGTGACTCACTCCTATGCCTGATGGTATTTGAAAGCAGTACTCACAACATTTATGACATTGATACTGTTAAATCATATCAGATGTTTATTGTTTGTGATGTGGTTCCATGGCAAACTGTTCTGCGAAATCGTTAAATATTTCTGTTTCACAGTGAACCAGACAATCTGTGTTCATTTTTGTAGTGGCGGGGGGGTATTTTAGTTGAACTTTGAAATATATGTAGGTAAATTGTACCTGTAGTGTTTCTATAGCATCCGAATGTCTTTTTTGTAGAGTTGTTATCTTAGCTCTCACTTCCTTCTCGGTCTCATACTGCAAGGCCTTCAGTTCTGTTATCTACATTTAAATTAAGATTACAGTATAACAACTTGTGACTTGGTTAGATACAAAGGAAGAATTATATATATTTTTTCTCCAGCAATATAGGAGGTATGCATTGTAATAAAACCGGTGTTCATAAAGTACTTTTCACAAATAGATTCGGAAAACAAAATACTTTTCAGTTGGTCAAGGTTTGATAGAACTCGGTTTCTTACAAACCCAAGCATAGACATTTTAATATTTTCCCTCCAATAATTATATTAAATATTTTTCCCATGGAAACTGTTGCTTTTTCTTCTAAAACAGAATATTTCTTCTTGAAAATGAAGGATATAAAATGCATTTTGCCCAAATTGAACATTTTATTCAATCTATGGGCAGCTAAGTTGTCAGTAGATTTGACTGTCATCAACCCCTGATAGGTGTAAGTTTCACAATGCTGAACATAAACCACATCCATTTGGTAGTAGAATTCATCACACTTGGTTCTATTTATAGATTATTTGGATGTTTTCCAACATTGAAAAGTCACATTAACATGAACATGAAATATGACATTGCTATGTAAATGGCTTGATCTACAGGATACCCAATGTTAAAACATCAGCAACGATACTGGAATACATGAAAAACATGTGCTCATCAATTAACTTTGATTTCTCAGTAATCTATAGACCTATTCTGCATTCAATGCGAAATATTTATTAACAGTATAGGACATTGACTTGATTTCTGTGTTAAATCGCTGTTGTGTGTATGCTTAGCTAGCTCTATAAACAAAATAACAATGACATAATCTGATAGCAATGAGTACAGAGAGAATTTACAAACCTTCATTTCTCTTTCCTTGATTTGCTGATCTTTAGCCTGTAGTTGTTTCTTCAGAACTTCTAACTCTTCTCTCAGCTGTGTTATAGCTATCATATGGTCTGTACTGTTTAAGTCTGGTATAGATTTCTCTGATAAGGAAGCCATTGATGTACTGAGACTATGGATAAATGATCAAACAGAAAAAAGACCAGTTAACCCAGGCCAAGTAATTATTTAGATAGGTTGCTCAGTCACCAGGTTTTGATTGAAATAAACATTATCTGTCGTATTTTCTCTAAACTGAACATTGTTCAAATAAGAAATATTTATTTATTAAAAAGTTGTCACATCCATTTAAAAACCCAAATACCTGGCCACATAGTAAGTATTGGAGCAGTTTTTGTATTTATAAACACATCGTTTTTTAAGCTAAATCTCATAAAACAATCTGTTTTTAAGTAATGAGACAGCTCATAAAAATCAGTTATCAATACAGAACTTAGTATTGCCTTAAGAAAGCCGACCACAAATATAAGATGAGAAATTACCTCTTAGAGGGTGTCACACCATTTGTAGTTGTTTTTGATGGAGTTGAAGTCGGAGTGGTTTCCAGTTTAGGTTTTTTACTACTGGTCTGATCATGTGATCTAAAAATGAAATAACACAATTATAGTATGATCAGAGGTGTCATGTGATGTAATACACAATGCTTATCAGAAGGGTACTTGTAGTATTCGTTTGCCTTGGTTAACATTTACTTTGGTTTATCAAATATTGAAATGAAAGCCAACCACAGATATTTATTTATGTTACCATATATTTTGCAATGAGGATTGCACAATTAGGTTTACTACAGAAATCTATCAAATAGTGTTTGACAATATGTCTTGTTTACTCTAAGATCCAGATTGATGCCACTTTTTTAACTTGTGATTGGCCTTAGATTTGTTTGATTGGGGTTGAACGCCATACTCAAGGGTATTTCGCTTTTATGAAAATGGATTGCCATTCCACAATGTTCCTTGCTTAAAAAGGGTTGAAAACCAAGAGGAAACCCGTAAAAAACACCTGTGCATTTGCAGGAACCACATGGTGTGACTCACTCAAATACATGATAGTAGACAGACTCTCAATCGTAAGTAGTACATCAAAGTAGTATTAGTAGGCTGACATGCTAATCACTAAACCATTGCAAAAAATTGATGAATCCTATTATGCTGTAGATAAACTCATTCTGAATACAATAGTTGTTACTAAGAGGAGTTTTCATACACCAATCTGCCTGTTAGTTTTAAACTTACTTGCTGTTACTGTGATGAGTTTTAGATTTATGTGTTGATGACGATGATTTATGATCCTTATTTTTATCCCTGCTGGTATGGTGACTGTGTTTATCCCCGCTGCCATGGCGATGATGGTGATGATGGTGGTGGTGATGTCGGTGATGATGTTTATCACCAGAGCTGCTAAGTTTGTCTTTCCCACTTGTTTTATCATTGTTTGAAATTGTCATGTCACCTCCTATGGGCTCAACACTGTCTTCTTTTTGACTATCACTGCCTTTTTCCACTTTTCCACGATTCTTATCAGAGTTTTCTCTGTTACTTCCAGTACTACTCCCACCATCCAATGTGATTGGCCTTGAACTGCTGCCTGTTCCGTCACCCAAACCACTACGCTGGCTACCATAATTTTTCAATGACTCTTCCTGTCGATTCCGGGTTTTTGCCAGAACTCTTCTGTAAGCTAAAGTGCATAGCCAGCATAGAATTTTGCCATCGACCTAAAAAAGTTGCTTATAATTAATGATCAATTTTAAAACATGCTTTGATATGAACTTGAAAACTTTTTACTAATGTCTAATTCAAAAAACTTTAGAGCAAACAAAAAAATTTATAGTTTAAAATGTTTAAAAACTAGTTCTTAGGAAGGAGAAAGTAAAAAACATTAAAACTTATCAATACAGCTTCTGGAAAAAAATGTACCTTCTTTTGGCTTTCTTCAGTTCTGTCAAAGGCACATTTTTGTTTACATTGTTCACAAGTCGTTGGAGCCCCATATTTTTTCTCTGAGTTTGTGCAGCGTTGACATCTATTCCCAATGAAAGCTGCTATTACATTACAATATTCACATGCTGTCGGCTGGAATAAATAACATACAGAAAATGTTCCATAAGTATTTTGGTTACAGGTTAATTTGTTTGCATGATTGGCACCACATATGTTTATTCTTTGTAAGGTGGTAAAAAAAAAAGGCCCCAAGTCTCGACCATTCTCACTTCAGAGGAAAGCCTGCAAGTTTGGAGTGTGTCTTAGCTTGTTTGTCCCAAAAACTTATTCTGATGATTCTTGCCCAGCCAAATTTGTCCATTTTCCCATCTTGCACATGTTCAAATTCAGAATTTCTTTCTATCCTTTTTTAGAAGACTATGCATGCAATGCTCCATTATCACAATTTGAGACTCAAGACTGGGAAACAAAGCATGGGGGGACAAGTACAGAGTGTGAAAATACGAGGGGCAGTTAGCAGTGTCCAAATTTACCATACAACGCACCCCCAAAAACTGGCTAAGCAGAAAAAGCGCCTGGACATAGAAAGCTCTCTCACCAGCTGCCAAGGGCTTAGGCAGACACCCTTCCACCCATCCAAATGGACACCCTGAAGTCAACAATTGCCTCATTTGGACACCCTGTTTTAAGAAACTTTAACATGCAGGAGATAGGCAAACTGTCAAAATTGTTTGAAACAACATACCTTTCCATAAGATTTCACATTTTGTGCACATTTCTTACAGATCGTATTGGTACTCCCTTTTCTGGAAAATGTAAGAAATAAATATATTGCCTGATTCGATGCATTGTTTGTTGTTAAATAATTTAAAATAAACAGTTAAACATTGCACCAAATCCAACAAACAGAATTAAGAGATGGGAACTGGTCCTTTATTTACTTTAAAGGTATACAAACTTTTGAATGACACAGTTAAAAATGTACATCATATGGAATATGAACTTGGAGCAAGATCAAAAACATTGCAGATGAAACATCAAAGAAACATATGTGTACAAGCCCATGTTTATTATCAAATGTGCTTTGTCCTATCAGATAAACAGCTTATAAAAATGCTAATTGTACTGGTTCCTCTTTATACTTTTTTTGTGCAAATTTATACAAACCCTTGTTGAAACTCCGCTCTACAGTAGGTGCATTTAACAACAGGGTAGTTATTCCGACATTCCTAAAAACAGATAAAGGGAAATATATACATATAAGGACAGCCTTTTATAGAAACAAATATGTAATATAAAAGTGCTGAAATCGAAGGTGATCGGCAGGACTAACCGGGCAATTTGATGTTCCATGAGTTATATACCAAAGAAAAGGAAGACAACGAGATGGTTTAAGTCAGGGCAAGGCCATGCAATTTTTATATATTGGATTTGTTTGTTTGTTTGATTGATGTTTAACGTCGTACTCAAGGGTATTTCACTTATATGACGACGGAGACAAAA
>JAVFBX010218735.1:0-11501 GCA_034783855.1 Mopalia kennerleyi | reverse complement strand
AATTAACAGTGGATTTTCGATGAAAAGTTGGTAAAATTGAGTATTAGTGCCTTTTGTGCGCCAAAGGCGCGCTAAAATTAATGAGTTTTAGGCAATATCGAATTGAGTTTATGAGAAATTTTTGGCTATAAAAACCCCTGAATGGTCCACAATGCGGCAACTTTAATCAACAGTGTAATTGAAAAATATGAAAAATCACTGGTCTGAATAATCATTAGCAGGTGTAGATGACTGGTCTGTAATATTAGTTTTACTGGTTTGGAAACCAGCAGACCTCTGGCCTTATTGATAGTATTAGGCTATCTGTCTAGATTTGTCTGATAATGAATGTATAAAAATAAATTTTTGATACACATTTTCATATACAATGAAGTAAAAGGATTGTATTGATTCACGGTGAAAGCTTATTTCTAGTTTCTGAGGTTTTTTTCATACAATCATTCAAACATTGTATGGCTTGTAAAGAGGCAGTTTAATGTTCATCCGTTTGATGTTAACTTGAGAGGACCCCAGGCATTACTCCAAGGTATAGGCTAATGCAGGGACTACTTATCTCTCCTTGATGGTAAATCAAGCGTGAACGGAAAAGTGAACAACAGGAAGACGGTTAATAGACCGGCAGCTGTTTCAAAGTATAGTTCTTGGCTGGGCATTTATCACATTTTGGTTGTTCTCATAAGATTATTTCCTCTAATCTATGTTGTTTGTACATGTATACTGCATTCAAGTACTGGCGCGGAGGGTTGGGAGTGAGCTTCCTGTTGCCCTGGTGCTCTCATAGCTAAAGGGGCAACATGAAACCGATGTGTTTGTAATGTCTTTGTATTACATCCAAAACATGTTTTGTCTATGTTTGTTGATATGGCATCCAGTGTGGTTTCCTTCACTGGCTGGCATGCTGCCATGCAAGGGCTTAGGCAGAGTGTTATCCACCTGTCCTTTGGACACCCTGATTTGAACAATTGACTTAATTGGACACCCTGTTTTAATAAACTTTAACATGCAGGAGATAGGGAAATTGGACACCCAGGTACTTAAAAAATGAAACAAAATGACCCTTTTGGAAACCATACTTTTGATTTCTGGCTACGCCCCTGTTGTCATTTGAGCGAAATAACCTTAAGTATGACATTAAACCTAATCAAACAAATAAATAAATCAATTACTGAGGCATATTAAAAAAAACAGGACAGCAGTTTAATTTAAAAAATATTTTGTCAGGTATTGTCATGGTTGATTTTTTAAAAATACTACGTAACAATCGGTCTTGAAAGTGTGTAAATATTAATTGTCTTGCTTGTATTGACAGGTCTGAGATGCAATTGTGCATTATAAATTGCACACATTTCAAAGAATTTTCTATATTAATTCCTCATTGTGTGCAGATGTATGTTTCTTAAAATAAATCTGATGTTCATTAATTAAAATGTACATGTATGTTTCTATATATGTCTGCATGTATTTAACTGAACTGTTACTTGAGTGTGTTACACAACCATATGGAATGGTGTTGATTGGTCTGTTTATATAACTCCGTGTAATTACCACCAACGTTTTGTTTGACTCCCATGGGTCTGACAATTTAGACAATACGGATTGTGTTGTTACAATATGTGATTATCCACGAGCATCTGGTGGAGTAATTGCCACAAACCCCTCTAATTGAATCTTGATTTTAACCTTCTCGTAACCTAATATCAGGGTTACGTCATTCCAATCACTCTCTTTCCATTTAATATGGACACTGTAACAGTCTCGTTTTTCTGGTTTCCACGGTAACAAATCATATTCTCTAGCCTGACTATATTGCATGCTGTAGTAATTAAAGCTCTGACGGTTCTTCAATTAATGCTGTCTTTTAACCATGCAGGTTCTGGGGCACAAGGAAGGGTTGAACGTAATGGAGCGAGCTGACCCTTTGTTTCTGCTGATTGGCTTGCCGACAATTCCCATAATGCTGATCCTAGGGAAAATGGTCCGCTGGGAAGACTACATTCTTCGACTATGGCGGAAACACTCATCCAAGCTTCCTCTCCTCAACTACCTCTTTTCTGAAGGTCAGTACCCAAACCACAGATATCCCAGAATGCTTTTATGCCCCAATAATCAACAGAGACCTCCTACGATCATTAATTATCAATAGACTTCAGGCTTGCGTCATTCCTCGATCAATCAATCTACAATTAATTTTGTAACACTCAATTGATTTCTGGTTATTATTTGAAATAGAAAGTATTGAAGCCAAACCTTAATTCCTCTAAAAAAAAAGGGAAATAAATTGCTTGGTTTCATTTAGATAATGAGAAATACAAATAATGCGTATTTAATTTTAAAAAATGATTTAAGAAATTGTAATGATAATTTTGATTGAATATTTTCAATTTGTTTGTTTGTTTGATCTATTATATATATTTCAAAAATAATTTGTATTAATTAGTGATAATACCCCAACGATTTGTTGTCAAAGGACTGCTAAAGCATAGTAAAATAGTTATTGTATGTTTCTGCATAAGCCCAATGTTCAATGTGAAATAATATATATATTTATCTTAAAAAAAGAGTGTTAAATTTCACTTATTCATGGGTTGTATAGTATTTTGAGTCAAATTTATCATTACGGTAAATTAAAATATATTTTTGGGGTTTTATCAGAGAGTCTACAATGGATTGATAATTGCATTGAATTATTGAAGTCTCATTATGGAGATTCACAGGCTATGAGCTATGTAGCTTTATAAGTGAAATATCCTTGATTACGAATCTATAATGTCACAACACAAGCAAATTAATGAATGATGCAGTAAGCATAACATCATATGCTGACATGCTGAAATGTGTTGTATATTATATATTATAACATTGAATATTGTGTTTTACAAAAATGTATGTATGAAAGATGACTTTCATTGAGCGAAAAACTGATATTGCTTATTTAAAAATATTTTTGCAAGGATTTTTTTTTTAATGGTAAAGGTTTTATATCCTTCGATGTTCTTAATGGACATTTTTTGCAAATAGTTATCAATCAAATGGCAAATAGTAGTCTTATAAATGTATAAAGGTCTAGCTATATAGTTATCTGATAATTTTATCAAGTCCTTTTCTATGCACACACACACAGCATACAGAATTTTCTTTGTGATCACTGATCAGGTGTATTGTGTAAAAAAACATTTTTTATTAATATTTATTCTAGCACATTTTCTTGGCACGATACAAAAGCTCGCAGCTCTTGAACATGAAGGAATGCATTATGTTTTCAAATTGAAAACATGGAGATTCCATTCGTTGAGAACATCTCCTTTGTAATGCCGGTTCTGAGCCCTCATTAAGAGAGAGATGGGTGAATGGGGTGGGTACTTAGCTCCACAGGGAGTCACACGACAGGCTATAATACAGGGACATGTGTCAAAACAATTGATTTAATCTGCCCGTCTACCGCAGTTAACATGCTAGAGGTTTAAACAGCTCCGAGCTACAAGGAAACAGAAATTGCATGCTGCGGTATAGAGCACATAAGCCCACAATAGCTTTTTGATTGACATTCAATAGAGTTTATTATACACGCAGTATTGTCCAGCTCATTGCGTTAAACACTTTGGATTGCCTCTTTTCATTTTTAACCACACAATGCAGAACATATTGTTAAGCACGCTGTGTTGCAATCTAAAAATCAATGATATGAAATTGGATATTGTGATGTTTTATATTTCTCTGAGAATTTCCCATTCTCCTCGTCTTGACCTTTGCCGCCTTAAGTGTCCTTGAATAGCTTTTTTATAACACTCTGATAAATACTTGTAGTTAATTAGGAACAATGCCTGCATGCTGGTAACGTTATTCAAATTCTATAATTTCTATTCGACATCCTTTACCTCTAACTAACCCACTCAAGCTTCACAGCTTTTTTCTTTTGTTGGCTGTAGTTTGAGTCAGCAATCATAGCTTCGAAGCAAATTAAAAAGACCCTGCACTGGAAATAGCTGCACAAGAATTGATTTTGAATTTGTGTTCTCTTTAATTACCACATTTATCCACAGTATTAATCAATAGAAATGATTGTGTAATTGGAAGGTGCCGTAATAACATTGAAAGCAGATTATGGGAAGCCTATTATATAAATTCACTAAACATCCCCTGCCATTTAGTGCATCTGTTTATCTTCTCAGAATTTGTTAAACGTAATATTGCAGTTGGATGATTTAGAGATAAGCAATTATAATAATCCCCTCCCCCCTAAACGTAAATGCACACATACCTTATAACTTCTAGCAGTTGGGACAGAGAAATAGGCTTTACCACAGGGGGTCTTAATGTTATTTCTGTGGACTGTCCCAAAATTAGAATGTCCCGGCTGCTAGAAGTTATAGGTATAATACAAACTGTTAGAAACAGAAATATACCCACCCCCACCCTTAAAAAAAAATTAAATGAATGAATACATGAATAAAAGAAGAACAAAAAAATGAACCAAAAACAAACAAACCTAGAATTATTAAAGAAAAACAGTAGAAATTTTCACAGGGAAATCTGAATACTGCACATATTAAGGGTTATCCTTTCTAACAATGCAATATTTACGGATTTTGAAACTAAACTATATTATTATATTTATTCATTTTGTCAATTATACACTAATAATCTTTAACGTTTATAGAGGGAAAAAAGAAATTCTCTGTAATTAATACCACACTTTGAACAGTTTCAAAGCATTATGACAATTTACAAAGCTCTCGAACACTTCAGGCAGTATGGGTAAATACATTAGCAACTGATGACGTCTATTTTTTGAATGTGTTTGGTACTATTGAGAATTAATTATCTCCCTTGGAAAATCTTTGACCATGAAGTAATGTTCTCCGGAAATTAATCAGCTTTGATGGATTTTGACGAAATAGTCCCCCTCAAAAGAACAAACAATTAAGATTGCGTTCTTGTGTTATTCAATCAATCAATCAATCAATCAATGAAAAACTCAATCAATCAAGTATAGCTTTTTGTCCTTCTCAAGTTTTGGAATTATTGACTATAGAGGAACATTAATTCCAACAGAGTGTTTTCATTTAACACTTCACATTTATGGTTATGTTTTTAGTCACTATTTGAAAGTTCTCTGCCATATAAGTAATATACTCTTCAGCATTGCACTAAACACCAATCAATCAACCAATCAATTTATGGGAAGTCCTTAAATAATGCTGTTATTTCAGTGCAATACTTAATGTAAGCAATAAGTTACATGTAAATACAGCTTGGATTCAGACAAATTTTTGCCAAGGTATATGACCAGACAAATTCACAAAGGGTTTGAATATTCTTGCCTGCATGTACATGTACAGCGATCGATATGTATTTTTTGCCAGTTAAAAATGACATGCTCCTACTTACTATATTATGAAGTTATGTGAAGGGCAAAAGATAAAAATAAAGATAAAATAAAATATAATATATTGTCTACTCATTTATATTATTAAAAGAAGATCTCAGATTGAAATTCAGGTAATAAATTTCATTGTTTGATTTGTATTGTTTGTCAATTAGATTTAGACAAATAATCATATAAAAACAGATGGTGTAAAAACATATTTGCTTGACAACAGTTAAATTGAGTTAAACACATCTATTTATTTTGAAAAGTTCCTCTGTCTGTGTCATAAACACATCTGATCACGTTTGTTGTCTTTTGAAATAATTTTTAAAGGCAAATAATAATGTGAAAGCTTAGATATATAATCACACACACTTGTTTAATCGCAGTTAAATATATTTTATCTAATTATTGTTCAATTTTTAACAACTAAAAAAGGCATTCTGTACAAAAACAAAACAAAGCCCCAAAACGCTGAAAAATAATATATTTTTTTAATGTTAATAGTTGGACTATGACAGACTAAAAATGTCCAGGTGGTAATTTGCTGGCATGTTTCGTCTTTTAGAACAATGTTAATAATTGTCAGGTGTTTTGAAAATTATTTAAAATCAAGTTCCTTGAGTTAAGTAGAGATGTGTGAAGTGTGGTTGCCAGATATCTGTGTCAAGCTGTGAACACCTGGTGAAATTAACACGGATTCTTAGCTGGGGGCAGGTGTTTGTGACAGCTACTGACGTCATTAAAACAAGGTCTCGTGTCCGGATATATACATCTAGAAATAGACATCAAAACCACATCTTGATGTAACACTTCCTTGATTATGCATATTATTTTTACTTATTATTTTCTAACTGGATTTTGTTTCATGTATTGAACTTCAAAGTGACTTAATTTATTTTCATTGGTTTTTCTAAATCTAAATCCAAATTATAATGTTGTATTGTGTTGTTTGGTGAAGAAAATGTTCCTTATTTATTTCATTTAAGAGAACTCTTTAATAAATTTCTTATGAAGTTGTCAGTTGAGTGAATTGTGATAAAAACCAAATCAGCCATTCAATCAGTCAATCAATCATTCGATCAGTCAGTCAGTCAGTCAATCAAACAATATAAGTGACCGCTGGCTATTTGGGTCAAAAAAGCCAATATCTCGTTATAGATGTGGGTCATCCATCTTGTTATCTTTCGTTGGATCCTCCCTGTGTGAAGTTCAATCACATATTGATTTTATTTGTAATTGTACTTATAATTTATAAAAGCACATATTTATAATCTGCAACTATTTGTGATTTGTGTTTTGTGGACACTGGCCCATATTTAAAATCATATTTCCTCAACAACTCTTGTTAAGAATAATCCTGATTAAAAACTTAAGCTGTCATAATTATAAAAACTTTTTTAGGTTTTGCATTAGCACAGTTGTTTGGAAAAGTTAATTTTGTCCTTGGGCTATCTCCTGTGGCAGATTTAGGGGTGTGTTTGGGGAAGGGGTGCATAATTATAATCGATATATCAAAATAACTTAATAGATTTCATTGCCAAAATAACCTGAGACTGCCTCTACGTGCCTCATTCTCTGAGCTTTCAAGTCCTAGGTGGCCCCTGGACCCTCACACATTGAGCTGTTATAGACAACCCCTCCCCGGGTCCCGTGTCCCCTCCCCCCTTCCCTTTTACAAAAAATCCTGTATCCAATTATTCCATTGTACATTGGGCTGCTGACCCCCCCTTGAGATTCTGCTCACTGATGTCACCTTTTGGACATTGGTATAAAAAGAAACCTTTTAGTGACTGCAGTTTCCTTATTAGGGTGTTTCTTTCTGGTTTCCCACCAATTCCCTTCAATGTGAAAAATTCATTTCAATGAAATTTTCTTGATTATAATGTTAAACACCAATAAAACAATTGTTTGTGCTGGTACTCTTGTGCAAGAAGACTTGTTCAGGGCTGATAATAAGGGCTGCTCTGAAAATAACAATAACAGTTGAAGTGACATTTCTATGTTGAATAAGAAAATTTAAAGCAATTTCAGCTTGGCTTCAAAATAACAGATCAAAATATTTTTCCATATTCCAGTCCCTGGACTTGATGTATATGGCCCTGACATTCACTGTAAATTTACTTTCTTTGTCTTATTGCTCTTTGTAATGCCTATAGACATAAGGGTAGAACATTGTCAAATCGGCCAAATAGACAGTTTGGTAGAAAAGTCAGTTGGCGAGGGGCTTCATGTTGCCCTGGTGCTCCCAGGGGCAACATTATTTAGACTTGTTTGTGATGTGTTTGTATTACGTTTTGTCATTGTCCTGTTTTGTCATTGTTTTTTTGTTAGGAACATCAATGGGGGTTGTTTTCACCCAGTGGACTGGCTCGTCATCATATCAGTTAAATAACCTGAAATACAGCATTGAACGATAATCCAGCTTCCATATAAATACAAATATTTAACTTTATAAAACATTATAATTTCTTAATATTATATTTTAATTTATGATACATTATTTTCATACATGGCTTTAGTTTATAAAAGCCATGGTGTATTTTTATGAAGGATATTTTAAGGAGTTAAAAAAATAAATTTAGCCGAGCCAGCATCCTGGGAAAGCTTAATTGAATTTTCCTCTGAATTTGGACTTATTGGGATAAAAAAAAATTCACTGACTTAACATCCCCTTCACTTCATGCAGACATTGGGAAATGCCCCTTCCCCTAACTGACTGTTTGCCAGCGACAAATTTAAAATAGAAATGTGCCAATTAAGGCAAACATACAATCTACTCAGTGTCCATAAAATGTGTAGAAACTTTATGGAGATTTGTGTAAATTTAATGCCATATACTTAGAGGAATTATTGTAGTGTGTATTAATTATAAAAGGTTACATGAAAATATACTCTAATGATTAGCTGTGTGGCTGGTCTTGAGCAAGGTTATTAGATAGTACTATATTTTAGACAATACATCCACCCAACCAGAAATACAGGCATGTGTCACATGGTTGCTGTTGCAGGAAAAAAATAATCAGAAATTGCTGTATTATGTCCACATCCATATTCCCTGCTAATGCACTTTTTCTGCAGGAAATCAAAGAAGAATAATAATTTATTTGTGCGCATCCGATCGCAGCTCAGTTGATGCTGCTTGTCATCGCACAATTGATCAAAGATAAAAGGGTACTCATCCGCCATTATGTTGTTGTGTTTGGGACATGTTTATACACAGCTTATGCACGGCTCTGCCATTTGATTTCTAGTACGTGCGTTTTTTATTTTAATATGGCTTTGTGGTGTTTTTGTGACTCTGGGAATACTAGGTGCTGCTGATTTTAATGTGTTGGACCATTTACATGTATCCTCCTTTGTTCTATCTCAGAGGTTGGACCTTCCTGTTGCCCTGGTGCGCTCAGAGCTAAAGGGGAACAGGAAGCTGATTTGTTTGTGGTGTCTGTATTGTGTCCTGTCGTTGTCCTGTATTTGTCCTGTCTTGTCTTTGTTGCCAGTGGTCTCGAGGGTGGTTGCCTTCAACCATTGGGCTGGCATATCGTCATATAAGTGATATACCCTTGAGTACGAAGTTAAACACCAATCAAACAAACAAAAAAAGCCTGGTGCTCTCAGAACTAAGTTGCAACATAAAACTGATCTGTTTGTGGTGTCATTGATTTACATTCTGTGAATGTCCTGTATTTGTCCTGTCTGGTGTTTGTTTGTTTGTTTATTGCCAGTGGCCTCTGGTAGTCTCCTTCACTCGTTGATATGTCGACCCTCAGGTGAGTGGGTCACACGATGTGGCTCTGTCAATCGCAGGGGTGGTTTTTACGAGGTTCCTCTAGGTTTTCCTGACAAGGAACAATGTGAAGTGGACAATCTGTCATCCTATAAGTGCAATACCTTTGAGTACAACATTAAACCCCAATCAATCAAACAAACAAACAATCACCTGTTGATATACCATCCTGTAGGTGAAACCCCAATCAGACATTCCAAGAAATCTTCAATTTATCAATTCGGTATATACAGGAATTTAGGGAATGGTTTTTACGAGGTTTCCTTGGTTTTCCACCATATTAAAGTAAGGCAGGGGGAGAAATGGAAAACCCTTGGGTATGACGTTAAAGACCAAACAAACAAAACAAATCTGTATTGTAAGGCATGTGATGTAATTCTTGTTCGCTTCTACTGGACTACTGGATACCTAGGTCATTCTCTGTCGCAACTGTTGCTGTTTGATGCAGCTGAAAAGCTGGACATGAGAATTGACATTATTGTAAATTTCTGTTTATGTCGGAAATAGAAATATTGTAAGAAGTGGAGTGATAAAATGAAATATCTTCAATCAGATGACATGATTTACGGGCCCAATTGTTGAAATTTTGTTAGGGTATTTGCGACCTTTCTTTTCAGTTTTCCATGGAACATAAGCAATACAAAGTTATCATAGAAGTTAAATAGCCATGAATATGACATTTAAATTTAATACCAATCAAATGACCAATCAATGTGTCAACAGCTCAATTGTATTGTGGTTAGCAGAAGAACCAGGTGGTCCTTATGAAAATGGCAAACAGAAGTGTTGATGATGTATTTTTTTTGACGATTTAAAACAGCAAGCACTCTTAAGTTATAACACTTATATGATCTGCACCAAGAGAACTTTAGGTTTAAACCTAAGTGATTTTATTGAACCCTGTAATTCTGTTTTTAGCTTCATCGGTTTTCTGCTAACCTTAGTACGAATGTGCCGTGTGCTGTTCAGATTCTGCATTAATTACGCTCATTATTGTACGTCTACTGCAATTAAAGAAGCAATCTAGACTTGTATCTTAATGGAACTAAGCAGGTCATTGCTTGCTAGCATGAAACAGTTTGAATCTCAGTTGAAATTTTACATTCTCAAGTCATGCTCTGTCGTTTTGTTTCCAACTTTTGTTAAATACACAGCTTTAATTGGCCTGGATTTGTGTTATTTAATTTCAATTTTTAACTTTCTTTATTAAACGCTGTTAAATGTATTTCTTAAAATTAATTGCAAAATGTTTTTATTTTAGTTGAGGCTCGGCTTGACTTTAATTCCATTGATCTTCTTGGAACTTCAAATAACTGTCTAAGGATAGCTACAATGTTTTTTACATTGAATTCTTGAGTCCTGTAGCTGCTGCATTCAGCAACCAATTTTATGGCATTCTTTGCGCCATTTATAATTAAACACTTGTTCTTTTAATCAAGTAAATGGATTCGCTCACATTTAGACAGCGTTTAGCACCTGAGGGGGCTGTAAATTTCTATCCAATGGCTCCATTGACGTTTTATCGAAGTGGTCTCGATGAACTTTTGACACAATCGTGATTTTTGCCATTCACGCTGCATGCAATCAGCACTCGCATATCGACTGTGTGTGTCCATCCCGTGCTCACAAGTTATGTGGCTAGTCATTGAACAACCATGATAGAATTTACAACGAGATACAATTACATTAACTGATTTGGGTTAATAAATTATGAGCACAATCAATGCATGGCTTACATCTTGTGAAGATATCGTAGCTCCTGATTCTTGATTTTACGACCGTTATCATGAATTGTACCCAAAATGAGTTATCAGCTTATATTCGGATTCTTATTGATCCTATCCGAGCGAGTCTTACTGACGTCAAAATGTCGGACTCTATAACTATCTGTCTTTATGAATAACTGTAAAGTGTTAAATACTGTGTATATGATTCTTTTGTTTTATATTCATGATATTTTGAGGCTATGCAAGCCACGACCTGCTTTTACGGTCCATTAGTGCATGTTGTCACAAGGTGTCAATAGGCACTACATATAACTGACTTAATACTGGGCTGTTTAATAATGTCCGAACATTATGTTCCAAATGTAGTTTCATCCGGCGGTTATAGGCGAGCTTCCTGTTTCTATTGTGTTCTTCTGTTTTTGTTGTCTATAGACTCTCGTGATTGTCCTGTCTTGTCGTTGTTTGCCAGTGGAATCAAGGGATTTTTCCCTGACGCAATGGGCTGACATGCAGTCATATGAGTGGAATCAACTTCACAACATTATTGATTGATTGATTGATATTTTTATTCACCAAATAAATTTATATCAAATACAACAGTATGTAAACAATTGTTTGG
>JAVFBX010218734.1:0-18379 GCA_034783855.1 Mopalia kennerleyi | reverse complement strand
GGCAGATTATAGCTTTCATTTTACATTACCACTAAAGCGGGATCAATTGAATACTTTGATTAATAATATTCAGATTGTCATCGCTTTCACGGAAATGTGTACGGTCGACCTTCTTTTGTCATAATGACCCATAACATGGTTGTATGATGGATTATATTAGAAAACAAATTGGCAGCATCGTCTGTGGCGGAACACTCTCTCATGTAATCCCTACTAGATAATGTATTCTAAAAATGTAATTTTGCCAATTATCTCTGTTTCTCTATTCATAAACGGAGTAGTGAAATGAATTGTTATATGTTTCAGATGACAGTATAAAGGACACCAACACCAGAAGTACAATATAATCTGTTCGACATGAGCGGTATATAACCAAGCAACTAAAATGGTTTTGCTTTAGTAATTCTTGGATAACAGAAACATTCAGATAACATCATTGCCATAGGAATTGATTGGGGGAATTATTTGATAGATTTTACTCCAATTTAGATGGGATTGTGTGGTGAAACTAAATGAAATAAATATATTTTTGAATGGCTGTTGTTTTGCGGTTCAAAACTTCTGGACAACAGCAGAACGATCACCCGATATACTAACACTATCGCTCTTTTACCTAAACCTCATTTGGCAGGTGTTAAATTTGAGACATATCTTTAGTGAACTTGTGTCGTCATGGGATAATGTGCTATAACTAAATTCTAATCCTATACCAAACTGTTGGTGATATTAATTGTAACCGTTAACACGAACTAACACGCTTTGCCAAAATGTGAAGCGACTAGTTCAAATCAAAACATTCGGTAATTTTCAATAATAGTCGGACACACCCCATGCAAAACTATGCACATCAGGTGTAGAATAAACCAAACCAAATTGTTAATTGACCGTAAGGGACTATTTATAGAATTGACAAAGATAACGCTATGGGACGACAGAGAGGAATACCAAAAGTACGCCAGAGACATCACACATTGTACAAAGGATACCTCCGATCGTTTGGACAGTATGAAGATCCAAATCACACATTTAAAAAGTTGACTGATGTTGTAAATCTCGCTTGATAGCGAAAATATATCAAATCTATGAAGTATTGCCCTAAATTTTCCTTTATAACAAACTTCTTCATATGGTTTTATTGGTATGACTTTTGACTGTTAGGGTACATCGTCGTCAAATAAATACAATCATCTTAAGCTTGGCTTTAAACAACAATACATCTGATTTAACCTTATCTATCGTATATCTCAAGTTCTTAAGGTCTGTCTGGACCTCGCAAACAAAAAAAATGCTATTTTGGATTTAGATTTGCATTCAGTATCACCACAGAAGCGGTCTGATATATTTCGTGCATTTTTATAGAATCCAAAAAAAATTATCAGAATCGTTAAAAGAAAACACTCATTTGTGAAAAAGGGGACCAGTGAATACAGATAGGGCATCTTACCATCAGCACGCTAGAGGGAAAGGACATAGTTTCCTGAAGTACATGGCTCTCCATAGTTGCACGGCTCTCCGCCTCTGACATAAAATGTAAACACAGCTTCGATTCCCCCACCTAAAGAATGGTATCCGAGCCTTCCCGACACCTGACCAGTCTTGTACCGCTTGAAAAGCACGAGTCGCTAACTCGTTATGATTATTAGATGTTCCAATAACAATACCAAACAGAAATGTATGTGTGTTGTGTTTCGTTTCTTGTGGTTACGTTTTCACGGTTTGTGTGTGTTGTTTTTGTTGTTATTTCCCCCCATTATTATTATTTTCTTACGGTGTTTCTTGTTTTCTTGTATACTTTGTTTTTGTAGTTTTACAAAAAGGTTATATAACTAATAGAAGTACTATGTCGTTTCTACAAATGTTATCATCACGAATCAATTAAAAAGTTCTGCCATTGAGCAAAAACCATTCCACTCGCGGGAGATATTCACCTCGCCTGAGAACGGATTTCAACTCCGTCGAATTCCAGGCGGAATAGCCGAGTACACAACTCCTGAATAACACGATAGAGCATCGGTTCACCTAATAGCTTTCAAATATCAATATTGTAGCAGACTATTTCATGTCAATGAATCTATAAAACATCGGCTTCTGATTTACTTATGCAAAACAGACACTTATTATATTAATAACGCGAAATATGTATGATAATAATATATGGTCAATCGCATACTGATATTTGAAGTAGAGCACTTAAAACTGATTACCATAATCATCAATTATGATTATGGTAATTGAGGTGTGAGGTGGACCACGTCAAACATATTGCCATAATAATGCATATGAAGAGGTATGAAGTGGAACACATAATACAGATTAACACAATCTAGGTTGAGAGGTATAAGGTGGAACACTTTAAATGGATTACCGTAATCGTCAATATTGAGCGGTATGAGGTGGAAACAATTAGAACATAATGCCATGATCATCAATATGGGGCGGTATGAAGAGGGGCACTGTAAACGGATTACCATAATCATCAATATGGGGCGGTATGAAGAGGGGCACTGTTAACGGATTACCATAATCATCAATATGGGGCGGTATGAAGAGGGGCACTGTAAACGGATTACCATAATCATCAATATGGAGCTGTATGAGAAGGAACACTTTAAACGGATTACCATAATCATCAATATGGGGCGGTATGAGATGGACCACATCAAACTGATTGCCATAATAATCCATATGAAGAGGTATGAAGTGGAACACATAATACAGATTAACACAATCATCTGTGTTGAGAGGTATAAGGTGGAACCCAGAAAATGGATGACCATAATCACCAATATGTAGCGGTATAAGGTAAAACACATTAAAGTAACACATAGAGCGGATTACTATAATCAGCCATATTGAGAGGTATGAGGAGGGACACATCAAACGGATTACCTTAATCATCCATATGGAACGGTATGAGGTGGAACATTTTAAATGGATTACCATAATCAAATATGGGGAGGGTTTTATGGAACACATAAACGTTACTATGATAACCATATAATTACCTCACGAGAAGGTCAGAGGTGGAGAGAATATTTAAGTTGACCGTAAAATAATAAAATCAAGGATTATTTCACCGGAGTAATTAAAAATCACAACTCTCGCGCAAGTAACAAGATTTTAAGCTAATACGACTGCGTGTTTGTCGGCAAAGCTCTGATCAGCTGAATTTAAATCCTCAACCGGGAAGATAGGAAAGCGACACACGAACCCATTAGCCTTATAAAAGCCAAAGCGCATGCTTTGAAAACAACTTCGACTCAATAGACCGGTGTTTGGGGCGCCTTCCTCAATTATCCGTCTGCTAAACCTCCTTTGTTTATAAATCACAACAATTCATAAAACGATATCGGATGATCCATGGGGCTTTTTCCTTCTGAATTATAGATAATAAAGCTGATCATGTGACCATTTGGAGTTTCTAATAACATATGCCAACATTATCGTTTTCCAATAAAATGCTTTAAAAAATATACATTTTCCGAAAACCAAATTTGAGAATTAACATTTCTTTCTGTGAATCAATTCTGGTTCCTTCGTTAAAATTCGCTGGGTAAAAACCCTTACTTTCCTTGTTTTATGTTGATGAAAATAACACATTAATTCTTACTACCACATGTATGTATCATGTAATGTTCTTATATGTGTAGTTAATAGTAACAGACGTGTTGCGTTCAAACAATGATGTTCTACATCAAACACAGCCTCCTTCGCACAGTGATGTTATCTGTAAAACCACCCAAGTCAAAACTCCTCGTGTTGAAACGGGAACAATAAATACGCGTTTAAGCCACTCGTCCATTGAGTCGGTGAGACGATACACATGTGTATGTAACCAGTCAGGTTTATGTGCTTAGCAGGTGACCAGGTAACAAATATACATAGCTGTGGAAATAGGATACAACCAGTTCCCATCAAAACAAAGAGTCCTATCAAGTATATCGAAAGAAAACATATTTACTTGTATTCTTGTATTCAGTTAAACAACGAATGCGTACAAGGCGTATCTGAAATGATCAATGCAGAATAATTGCTCGACTTAGAATGATATTTGGGATCCACTTACAACTTACTGAGATATGGATTAAGTAATTGACAGCATGATACGGAACACGAGAAATCGACATCGGATATCGTAAACATGCAGATTGTAGATATTTCTGCCAGTAATGAAGACAAAACGAAATGGAATCTGCATTACCCTTCTGATCACCACCATCTAACCTTTTATGCTCATACGATTGCTTCAGAGGAAAAAAACACCACATCTTTCATGTTACAGAGCCACCAAAGGCGGATCGATAGAATAGTTTGAATAACTATATCTTTACTATAGCTTATTCAGCTTGTCATCGTTATAAAAGAAATTTGTAAGGATGGCCTTCTCTTGTCATAATAATCCATTACCTTGTTTTATGATGGATTATATTAGAATACAAATTGGCCGTATCGTCTGTGGCGGAACTCTCTCGGGTGTAATCGCTACTAGAGAATGTGTTTTACATCATTTCGTTTTATCTTAGCTAAGATAGGAGGACCACAAAAGTGATAGACGGCTTAACGTATACAATAACCTTTCTGATGATCGATGTTTATTGGATGGGTTCACTTTTAACACTGGAACGATTCCAAAGAGCGTTTGAACCGAGATTATATTGTATAAGCCAATTCTACTCTCAATTCTGCCCCCACTGTTTGTGGAATTAACCGTAGCAGTTCCCGTGAAGCAAAACGTTTAGCTTTGATCAGTATAGATGTTCACTGATATTGGTTCGCATGTAACACACAGATCTCTGCCCTAACTCAATGCTAACAGCCCTCCACCCAATATGATCTACCTATTTTAGACAAACATATATAGCTGGAGTGTATTTGTTAGGTATTAAACACATATGTCTCGGTATCAGGTTGATCACTCTCAGCTATACATTTTTGCTTTCTGTTGTTGTGGAATATACAGATAATTTATACTTCGGTCATTTGGATTGCAGGTGATGTCTGCCCGAAAAGATTAGATATCGTTTATTGGAACTTTTCCTTAAAATGTCATGTTTTTGTTGATTTGAGAAAAAAAATTGATTCCAAATGTAAAAGACAAAAAGTTTAAATTCACCGTAACATATCAGAAAACTTTATTGACGTGCAAATACGGTATTGTCTTTAACGATTTTTTTTCTTCAAATCCTAATAAGCACAAAGCATAATAAGTATAAAGTGGTTATGGTTTTCGTTGAACAACTAAATATTCTTTAAACACAAATTTAGGACAATGAAAACCACCAATATAACACAGTGGAAGACAGGGCGCAAATAACGCATATATAGCACTGAAACGGATAAATGTTACATTGGATGATAGCTGAGTGACATTTGGGTAGACAGAAAGCTTTGTTTTTGGTGTAAGTGATGATATGGGATCCAGGATATCACCAGCTTCAGTCCAAATGTTTCAACTTTTGTCTCCTCCATTCTTTGTGCCTCCGGGTTACTTGAAATCTGTTTGTAAACTCATTAAATAATTATATATGTTTATCTCCGGCTAAAAGTGGTCATCCTATGGTAGGGGGTCTGAGGAGTTGTCGGGACTGGCTGTGACAGACTTTAATAAGCGTCTATGATGATGAATTCGTGACCTTGGATTGCATCCGGTACTGCCAACGGGAAATAACCCTTGTTGTCTAGTTAAGTTCATTACCTCACCTTGTCATTATCACCGGGCCATTCGTAGTGCCGTCAACGTTTACACAAAGAAAAAAATAACTACTCAAAATGGAACTAACCGTGTGATACAAATAGTTATGCGTGGTTGCCGTTTTCCATGTTCCCACCAAGGAGCATTGCTATTTTATCATGTTAGCTGTGACACCACGCAGGGTCCTCGAGCGCTGTCCACGTCATACGGGATAAGTATGTGTTGACCGTGTCTGATCACACCTGTTGTGAAGCAGACACGCTATAAAAGTCCAGAACTGCTCTTCCTCTGACAGAAATGCCTAAAATTTAGAACGAAATCGGACTGTATGAGTTAGATTGTGGTAAATTAATTGACATCGGTCTATGACATTTCGTATTGATACTTGTGCTTATTTCAATCAAATATGACGACATGATAGTCCAATGTGTGAAGGAAACTACCCTCCAAGCACATGCAGCGAACAGCAACAGAGGCGCATAATGGTAAAACCGAAATCAAAGACACCACAGATCGATTGGCTTTGCGTTACACCTTAGCTCTGTGAACTCCACAGCGACAGGAAACTTCTTTCACATTATGTGTGCGCGTATTTGTATTAGAATCATGCAATAAAACCAATGACATTTGGTTGCTTTTTAACACACATTTTTATGACCAACATTTTCGTCTCATTTATTATAGACGTCCTCGAATTGATTACAAACACTGTAGCCCATGTAGCGCCACTGACGGAATCCAGCGGCAGGAATGCACTGTCGAGTTATTTCTTTTTTACGTTCGACATTTCTCCTATCGTGAACTCATTCAGTATTTGTTACATTCCCATCAGGCTGATTTAATATTAAAAGTCTCATCCGGATAGAATCATATTTGGAACAATGTCAATCGGCTTTTTATACTGCATACAGTCTTGACAGGCTCACCTTATACATGTAGTTGTTAAACCTCATCCGGCTCGGTTCAAATTTGTTAAAGTCGCACCTGGCTTAATTCATACCCATCACAGCTGGACTCGACTTGGTTCAGAATTGTTACAGTCTCCTACGGTTCAATTCATATTTGTTACAGTTTCACCTGGCTTAATTAATATTTTCTACAGCCTCATCCGGTCGGTATACATTCTAGAGTGTTCTGGTGGGTGTGGCTGCCTAGGTTAATACATGCCTAACAGAGGCCGTCCACATTCACATGTGTTTGTTGCTAGATTAACACTCAGAAATAACACACGTTCGTTGATTCCATCTTAGAGGGTTTTTCTTGGGGCGACCATCGTACTACAACCACCTGTTTCTTTCAAGATATTCCATGGCAAAACATTTAGTACAATTGTAGGCTTTACTCATTCCCATGCACTCTGTAAAAGTTAAAAGATGTATTTAGAAATTTTGCTGAGCGCAGATTTTGTCTCCCTATCTAGAAACGTATTCTAAGTGATACCCAAATAACAAAACTTCTGCTCCACTGGCTTCTAGACCTCTAATACTTTTAATCGGAAAGAAATGCTAGGTGCTTGACCTTAAACCTATGGATACCTAAGGACCAAGACAGCAAATCACTGAAGATAGCGGCTTTCTAAAAACCGTGGTGGGACAATAACTTTTTTAGCAGAGAAGATGGACGAAGCTGAAGGCAGGTGTATGGAGACAACATACCGCGTCCCAACTACTGCTGCAGCTGCCACTCTATTTTTGAGTTAATACCCATCTTTTCTGAAAAAGGAAAAGACAAGGAGTCCAGTTCTTCCTAAGATATCATTTACAATGAGAGCCAATCTGCGTTTTACAATTTCACTACCACGATTTTTGTCCTGCCCGAATTTCAACCTCCATGATTTCTAATTGATTACTGCTATTAATGTCAACATGCAGATTCCCAGTAAAATCCGGAAAAACTCTATCAGAGACAATCTGATCAATTGAAGATTACCTGGACGTAAATAGACGACAACACCGTCTATTTAAGATAGTCTTAATAGAAGTCTTCCTGTGACAGATACTACATGTTTAAGCTAGTCACATATATACCAGATAAGTGGCGCCCTAGAAATGTTTATTATTTGATAGATATTTTGAGCTGTGATTAAAAAAATGAGGTATACCTTATCACTTGTAAGAAATGTCTGAAATAATATGTAAGTGAAACCAAAAATTTTCTTCTCATTAGAGCCAACAATCATTTGAGTTCCATTACATTACAACTTACTTCTACAATAGATGAGCATTGATCGTTTCCCGATCATTCAGTAAAAATCATTTTGAAATCATACCGATTGGAAACTCATCAGGTAGTGGATATAAGAAAGACCTCATTACTGTTATATTACAATATGACCAAGCTGGCAGCCTGGTTTGCTGGTCTCCTTCTAGATGCATATCACAATCTGACACCTTTATGTCTACTCATCTCTAGCAAAGATTCCTTTTAGCATACGACAGAAACACAAATCACAATCTCTACTGGCTAAGACACAAGTTCGCTTGTGACTTGTAACTCGTATTCACCTTAGCAGATATATTCATTGGTTGGATGTAAAAGGTTAGCTCGCTGGCCGTGCAATCCCGAGACCAGTGTATGATTCCCGAGCTCGCTGGCCGTGCAATCCCGAGACCCGTGTATGATTCCCGAGCTCGCTGGCCGTGCAATCTCGAGACCCGTGTATGATTCCCGAGCTCGCTGGCCGTGCAATCCCGAGACCCGTGTATGATTCCCGACGGAAGCACTCAAAACTTGATTTCTCTATTATTACAAACATATCAAGAAAAAGTTTTATTGACATCTTTAACAAAGTATAATATAAATATTTCGTCAAGTAACAGGTGCTGATGTAATTCGGGGTGAATATTATAACACATCAGAAGTTATTATGCAGTAACCCTATTAATATAGACCTACATCCATGTAAGTGTATCACGCTGAGGTATTACTGATATTGTGCAGCATGTTTCTCTCTATACACTGATGGCATCTGTTATTTCTCTAAGGACAAACGGCACACATAAAATATTGAAATCTGGTGTAAAAATTGTTTAATAATGCAACTACCAAACTAGTATAAGTCCCAAATGAATAAATATCTTTACCCGGACTAACGCTTACACGTCAAAACAAGAAACTGTATGCATTTCCAAGCAACTTCACGCTATACTTATTTAAGGTGCTGATAAATTATGAACTGACGCGCTTCCGGTGATATCGAACTAACTGGTCATGTGACGTAGCAGCGGACACCATGCGCTCTATACTTTGGGGAAAGTACATACAGCGAGAATAGTGTACAATATTCAGTTAAATAATAGCATTACGGAAGCAATATTATTGTTCTATCGATGCCAGGCCTATGGCACGAAAGGAAAGGGCGTGAAATTGGTCTGGGTTAGAGTAACTTGAATTTAACTAACAGGCCTGCCGTGTCTATGCCGTAACTATAGAGCGACCTGCTGACATTCATGGTTGGGCAAGTGCGTTTTAAGTCGACGCTAAGTTTTGTTATCTTATACATGATCTTGGTCAAAATTCACGCGTTATAGATTTTGTGATGTATGTTGTTTCCTCAAATTATATGACGTGTGAGATTGGATTTTTGTCATGTAACATATCATACCGTAACGCGTCGTTCTTAACAACGTGTAGGTTATTGCCTCCGGTGAGCGTATAATGTGCAGGATAGAAATTACTTCTGTCCTGTGATTGGCTAATTAAGAACGATATATTTCAGTTTGTCTCCATATCGTACTTTGATACACGACAACACGGTTATCTGACGTTTCCGGTGTGCTATGCTAAAAGACGAAAATCTTCATTTGTCACAACATACATGACATTGACGTGAAATGATAAATAAAAAAAATGGTTTTCTTTGAAATGAAGCGATTTGATTGGTTTGTTAAAAACCTAACCATTTTTAAACACTCACGTAATATAGTGTTGACTTGTGACGCACTTGGCACAGCATAGACATCAGGGGCTCGTTTCATAAAGCGAGTTGAGCTTAGACTGAACGTAACTGTCATGGCAACACTGGCTTAAACACTGGTCGTCATGGAAATTATGTTATGTATAGTTCTAACACTCCACGGGTTACGTGCCGTGCGCAAATATACACAACAAGGAACACAGCTTATCGGTCTTAAATGACAAGACCACCCTAAAACCGTGTTTTCTACATAAGTAAAACATTTTCTGTCAAATGCAATACAAAAATTCTGATGTTTCTAACCAGATCATAACTCTAGTAATCATCCATTAAAGAGGAACACCGAAACCACTTGAATCATCGAATCCTGTGTACTTTACTGATCTATCATTGGATAGTTAAAAATTGGCTGACAATCCAGAGTGCAGGCAAACTTAGAAGCACAGGATTTGATGACTCAACTGGTGATTGTGGTCCTGTTTAATCGATGATAACCAGAGTTACGACCAGGTTATGAAAATGGAAATAAATGTACTGTATTAAACACAAAAAGTTTTTACTTATTTATAGAATATGGTTTTGGGGTGGTCTTCTCCTTTAATGAGACAACTATGACCGCTTTGTTTATCGCACTTCCGACTCCCTCCCTTCACAGACTCGCACTGCATTAGCATACCAATAGTTTAAATCCATCTTTAAGACAAAAACAACATATGCTTTAAATTAATCAATTTATTAGTTCGTAAACAATTTTGTGGTGTTGTGATATTTTCAATTCCCAAAGGGGTAAACATACGTTACATCCCAGAGTGCGATTATTCATCTATCAAATTTTCGATAGTAAAAAAAATCAAACATGTCCGCCTCCAATTCAAATTTTTTTTCTTAATATTATCAAACATGCAGCACAACTAGGAAATCGGTTGTCGCCAACATAGTTAAAAGTAGTCTATTTGAAAGTTCGCAATCACCATTAATTATGGCATAAAAATATCAGAAAAATTGTTTTGGAAGACTTTTTCTGCGGCGTTTTTCGCTGTTGTCCATCTCAGCTGAGTCTGATGACGTTGTCATGGCAACATGTGATGCTAGGGGAGGCAACTTCAGATTGGTTGTTGACAGTTTACTGTATACAAAAGGGATTTAAGGAAGAGTCACTTTTGAGGCCGCGGGAGAGCTCTTTATCTGTCTTTTTTTCTCGTTACAATGGTGTTTAAACCCACGACATCGGTCATAGTTAGGTTTTTAAGACCTCATTTTGACACCTCTTTAAAACCCTCGACGCATGCAGCGGCTTGGGTATTGGCTTGGTGTCAAAATGACGACAGAGGTCTTTACAAAAAGTAACTATGACATCTGCCTCACTTGAGGTTTATTTGACGAAATAAGCCAATTTTAACGATAAACTGATGTGTTGCAAAGATATAGTGACGGTGTAATAAGCCTAGTGAAAGTTAAATTTTATGTCCAAAAATATTTGTGGGTGAGACAACCGGCAAATAAAAGCAAACACAAATAGTCAGTAAAAATGGTGAGGCCACATGCCACAAATGAATTAACACATATTCCTTTAATTCACATTAGTCCGCTAAGTTTGTCCGATCAAAGACGGAATTCCGAAGGCGCCATACACCTGCCCTCTGTGTTAGAAAATGCATAATGCCATGATGATCTTCTTCACACTAAATCTCCTTAATGGAATTAAGATCATCTACACTGCAATTTCTGACATCAAACACATATTGGTTAATTGTGTACTGTATCCAACTAGGCTGCTGTTTCGGAAGATTTCTTCTATGATGGACATTCGGTATTATGAGGTAATACCCAAAAAACCGTGCAGGTGGATACGAGATACAGCAATCTAAAAATGTTTGTAAAATGCAAAATCGTAAGGTGCATCCAATACAATGGCCAGGATGTCTCGTTAGTGATTATATTATGTCGATCAACGTATAGGAATAAATACCCCGGACAGCATTATAGCTGACTGCCACACACAGCAGTATAGCAGTTATTTTTCCAGGGCGTAGTTTGCTTTATTCGCCGATTTGTTGATGTTCACGCGCTTAACTATCAACCAAATTTCTGATAAAGAGTAATAGTCTATTATCGTGTTTTTTATCTACGCAAATAAATATAGATTGTTTGTATGTATGTACGATTCAGTCCAGAAAGTTTTCTTTCATTTGGAAAATCATACACCATGTAATCTTATGCTGCGCATAAAGTAAAAAACCAAGTTGATGTGACGCGTGGGATAATAGAGGAGAAAGACTAGGATTATAGAGCTCCTTGTATGACAGAACCTCTAGCTACTGACCTTGGTCTGTAGAATGCCGAGTTGATATTTGATAGCACAGACCAACCGCTGATAATTACCCGGTTATGTTTTTCATCGCGCTTATTTTATCTTTGGCAAAAAAACAACATCCCCTCCTTCTCAAGAAATGGCTGCTATTTCAAAGATAACTGGAACACAGTAACTTTTCCTCAGAAACTTATCGTTGCATTCTGTCAATTCCAGTTGAACCCGTATCCATTGATGTTCATCGCCAAATCAGCTGATGTTAGTTCATGATACAAAGTTCATATTACCGAAATGCGCTCTCATTTTTCAAACATTTACGTGTTTGTTTATTCTGGTTCCCTCGGCAACACCCTTAACCCCGATCATTATCATTTTGACGTCTGAATCCTTTCCGTCTCGTTGAAAAGGCTGATCTGACGATTCGGAGATTTTAGGCCAATCTCAGAGAAGGTGAGTGAGACAGATCTGACATACAGCTGCATGACATACCGATGTTTCAGGGGTATATTGACATCCTCATCATATAGCGCCCTTCTCAAATTGCCCGAAGAAGAACTGTCCGGAATTAAAATGCATTTTAGTCCTTAAAGCCTGCTGTGTAATTTTTTTATTGACCCTGGGCGAAGTTGGAGCATTAATCTTTGTCAAAACCATCATTTACAGAGCCATAATGTCGATCAAACGAGGCGTGTTTTCCGGACTGAATTCTTTAGATGTGTCGTTTGATCTCCTGCTCGCCTGTCTAATTGAGCCCAGCGATCGTTTGTAGGAGAGTTCCGGCCTCTGCCAATGGCCAAACTGGTTGGATCACAGCACGCTAGCCTAGAGGATTCTACATCCATGCGCATTAGGGACCAAATTCTGTGACGATCTCTGCCTTTAATACTGTATCGTTTTAGAGGCTCTATCGTTTAGAGGCTCTTTTCCACATCTGCGCTCCCTGCTACGCTACACTTCCTCTGACGTATCCATTTCACTCTGTACAAGTCTCTTAAGAAGCTAACCACAACATGGTAACCTTCAGTGGCCCTATGACAATTTGCAGAACTAACAAATCGCCTATCTTCGTTCCATTCATATGCTGTGGTATTTGGCGAAAACATAACATTGGGAGCGGGTCGAGTTGCTGAACACACACAATCAGAAGAGTACTGCAGGCAATGACCCTTCACTCATCTTAAACTCTATCAGACTTTGGAACGTTAACTGTTAGTGATAAGAGGCCAGAACCAGTACAGTCTGTGTGTGTTTATTTGTTTATGACTGGAAGAATTGGTTTCTATCAACTGAATAATAGCGGAATCGCTAACGAGAACAGGCATTCAGATAGCAGATTGATATCCTCTATGTATTAAACATGTGTGGATAATATGTGTTTAATTTATGTTTAATGCTCTGGAAGTCAATCCACGTGATAACTCAGATCATAGAGTACTGTAGACAGTAAATAACAGACCAAGTAGGCTTATATACATACAATGCTAATCACGGTCAGTATAGTAGAGATCCGATGAACATACAATGTTCTTGCATTTATATAATGTCTGGATATTCATTATTTTAGATTTATTTGCGTGGGTTTGTACAGAAACCTACTACCTCAGTAGGGTCTTCGATTCCAACCGTAATCGGAAACAAATTGGAATCTATCTGGAAATTTTGTAATAAAGACCAGTCACACTTTTATGTCTTGTAATTCAAGAGCTTTTGCCTTGTGGATTTTTGTAACAAAGAAAGCTTCCGTTAGATCTAAAATTATTGGGCTCAACATTTTACAGGTTTCTTTGGTAAACAGGGTAATATGAAGCTGAAAGCCAGCAGCCAGTGGAATCAAGGCGTAAGTAAGGCTTCTAACACACGCAGCATAACTCCAAAGATTTCCAATAAACAATGGAATTGAAAGTGGAGACGTCGTTAGTTTGGTCTTTTCAGTGCAGAAATCCTATCCTTGAAATTACCGGAAACATGAAACACTAGTGGCTAGCGTACTCTGTAATCTAGTGACGCTGCCCTTCAATAAGGGAGGGTGTGTCACCATAAATACGATCCTTTCTGTAGGCTTTTCTTCCGGCTAACTCGCCTACTGTTATTAACCTGTGTACAACGTCGCAACTATTATAACATTTATTTCAAGAGCGTTGATATTTTATTTATTTATTTCAGCAAATTTCATAATTCCTGAAGAGGGTTTTATGTTTGTTTGGTTATGCCGAGTAACGAAGTTAATGTGTTCCGTCCACTTGTTAAGAGGATATACTGGTTCACTGTCAATTTTTATTTAGCTTTGTTTTCATCAACTTCTAGGCTAAAAGATTTCAATCATAATTATTTTGCTTGGTAAGTATTCGTCAGCGAAATTGTCGTTTTTCATGTGGCTTCGTTCAACAGTATGTCTTTGTTCACATGAAGGAATTTAGAATACAGCTTTATGTACAGTTAATATTTCTGCAATGTAATTAATTATAAACCATATGTTAAATAATTTTATGTCGTTTCTGAAAGATATTATTAACATTTCGTTATTTGGAAAACACTTTCCTAGTTTGAACAGATTCTAGTTCAGACAATTTTGCAGACAAAACCGGACCCAAAGAGAGTAAGGCACCAACTCGTGAGCAGCATATAGCGACCACGTGAGCCACCCAGACAACCCGCCTTCTGATGAACCATAGTTATGATCTGATGATAACGGATGCTCAATAGTGGACATAGATTCAACTCATTTCTCATACTACTATTAAAGGAAAGATTCTTGTTTTCTCAATGGCACGGAAATGCACCTGTAGCCTAACTTGCCCAAACAAGAGCAAACATTCATTATTAACTGTTTCATATGAACACGGGTGTTCTATATAAATATCTCATCAACAATGTAAGGTTCTACAAAGGAGCCAGATGTGTCAATGATATAGGAATATAATTCGTTGTCTTACCATTCTCATGGTATAGATCTCAAGTATACTGCTTCCTATATAAAAGGGAACAACTCCTAATAACATCATATGCAATGGCTTTGATTTTTTAAGCTTCAAACAATTGTTTTAGCAACAGATGTTCAAATCAAATATTTTCAACTAGTTTGTGTGCCCAAAACTTCTCTGGGGACCTTTATTTCTCACATTTTGTTACTAAGTCTTTAATTGTAGGTTATGCCAATTATTCCGATATGCGAATGTCAAACAAATGGAGGGCCGCGGCGGTGACTTGGAGGTTAGCGAGTGCGTTTACTACTCTTACTTCGATGTATCATACAAGGGATTGAGTCTGCTTGTTGACCATCAGGTATAGACTTGTCACACGATGTGGTTCCGGCAATCGCAGTTGGTGTTTTTACTAGGTTTCCTTCCGGCTTTCTATCGTATTCAGGCAAAGAACAGTGTGAAGAAGTGGACAATCCGTCGTGATATAAGTTAAATACCCTTGAGTACGACGTTTAACCTCGAACAAAGAAACCAAACAATTGATCCGATTAGTCTATACTGACATCATTTTGTGTTTCATTTTCTTAATATATATATATAGATTGAGACAATCCACATTCCTACACCGAAAAGAAGAATTCGTCCAAAACTGGTGTTCCGATATAACTTGTCACCCAAAAGCATCAGCTTGAGTGTTAACTCTTATTCTACATATTTTCGTGTAGAAATGAATGTCTGTAAAAACCGGTGAAAATGTAATTTTTCTGGAACATATAATTACGAAACGATGTGTTATACATATTGGCACTTTATTTAAATGTGACAACTTTATCCAATAACTTTGAGCATGTTAATCAATGAACCACATTGTTTACCAGTAATTGTTTCTACATGTATTTATTAACATGTGTCTTTGAATTTCGCTGTCTATTTATGGACGTTAGAACTTCCGTGTGAGAAAAGACTCCTTTATTTGATGTGAAAACCAATGTCTCTTTATTTTAAATGTAGCCCCGTTATTACTGAGAGTATACATATATAACAACCGTCCGTTAAAGTAACTGACGTCATAATACCAACGTCATAACTTTATAATAATGTTACTATTTGTGTCCCAATGAATCTTTTGTATTGTTTGACGTCACACTAATTTTCACTAATACATATGAGGGTTAAACAATATGATATTTATGGTATTAAACATTTACTGTGTAATATCATCTTTGTTATGTTTAAAAAGGTATACCGGTATTTATGTCTTTATTTTTGAATTTCTTATAAGAGCTACACACAGAGGTCCAACTACGGTGTGGTTTAGTGATAGCAGCTATCGGATAATTACAGCCGTTATTTTATGTCCAGTCTACATTAGTCTAGTCAAATATTAATGGCTTAATCTTAGCACCACAGATAACAAAAAACACCACAAAGCCCTGATCCATTAAAGAATTGGTATTCAACGGTTTTATAGTCGACATAATGCACCGTCATCCTGCTTTATACAACTGATTGGCGTCTTACAGCCTAGCGAAATAAATTAGAACTGCTCTCTTCCACGTCTTGCTACTTTATGTCAGACTGACACGAGTGTTGTTGGAAATCATTTTACAAATGCATTAGGCTAATGTTACAGTTGTTATTGTTATACTTTCAGTGTAGGTTTAATGTATTTACAATCTTCACCTGGGAGTGCACACACTTTGGTCATACTAGGACAGTATTATGGCTATTCAAATCAATATCCAGACTACGCCATATTACCGCTCTATAACCGTCTGAGCCAAATGAATACCCGTTCAGTAAACAAATTAGCCGGAATTTATTGTTAATGTGTATGATTTTGTTTAGGATTTGATTAACGGTTTGTTTTGATTTATTCAAACAGGTCTATCATTACAGTGGCGTTCTCCGCTGTATTTGTTTCACATAACAAATTATATTTAAATTGGCTGTTGTTATTGAAAATCGATAAAGACTCGTACACAAAAATTGTTCATATTTCATTATTTACAGATTTGATTTGCCGTGTATATGTCCTTTGTTCTCAGTGATACAAAATAATTTAATGAAATCAGAATTTGAAATTCAATCGTTTTCATTTTTGATAATTATTGGCAAGTGAATAAAATATCATTTTGTCAGATGACGAACATTTTCAACACTAATATGGATTCATAAATCTATTTCATAGTTGAATTATGTTCAAGGATGACATTTGGAAAATACGTTGAATTTCACTTATAATGTCATTACAATTTAAATGTAATAACTTTCACGTAATATTTACTAATAACGTTTGATATTTCTGCCAACTATAGCTGTATCAAATATCGAACGTGGGCTTCCTCCTCTTTACAGCTCCAATGTTGTAGGGAGATTACTGTTGACCAACACACTTGGTCGTCGTCCGTCTTCATCGTGTCCTGTGACGGTGTTTTCAGTGACTTTGGCAATTAGTTTCCATCACTCGGTAGGCTGCCCTAGGAGTAAAATCACATCCAGTGGCGGGGGGTGGGGGGGTCATTTGCCACTGGATGTGACTTTACTCCTAGGGCAGCCTACCGAGTGATTTATTAAAAAATATTAGCTAGTTGTAAAAAGATTGTCCATGTTAGTTTTTCATTGAGATAAACTTTATCTAACTTTACATCCGAGGAGAAAGATAGACTTGGTTCTTGAAACCGTTTAGATCAAATAATAAATGGAGAAGTCCACCATCCCCTATAGCAAACTCTAACGCCACCAAACGCATCCACGAGCATTCACAGCGTCTGTGGTCAGCAAGTTGATAGAAACAGTACAGATAAACTGATCTGGTGCAAAAAGTCTCTCAAATAAGCAACATCGCCAGCTGGCGAGCTAAATCTCAGATTCAATAACCAAAAAATGAGATGACTGACATCAAAAGTCATAGTTAACCATATTAGACATATTATAGCACGGCACACGAGAAACACAAATCTAAACAACCCGAGATTAAGATCCATTAAGAAATTTGTCAGGGAGAAACATTAGTTTTATAGGCTACATGTTTGGTGATATAAAAAAAACGCCTGCGTCAGTGTAGGCCTAGAACTCGAGAGCTTCCGGGGTCTAGGCGGCCCATGAACCCTCGCCTCATTTTTCAGAGTAAGAAACGTTAACATAACCACTACAAATAATTTATCTGGTGGAAAACATTTCTCAAGCAAAAAAAATCGACACATATAGCGAGCCAAAATTTGAAACTTTTCAAAAATATCGATAAGCAAGGTAAAACATTAACAACTGATATTAAAAATCTTAGTTAACGACATTAGCTATATATGGCGAAAATGGCTCAGAACGCGCATGCGGCAGTGTAGAACTAGAGGGTTTCCGTGGCCTAGGCGGCCCCTGGACCCTCGCCTCATTGTGCTGTGAAGGTCATCTCCACCCCTCGTTGGGTGGTCTTCCCACACTTATGATAATACCACGATGTAGACAGATAATTAATCAAAACCAAGAATATATACACCAGAAAGAAGGATCTCTAAGCTTCCATTAAAAAAAATATGGCT
>JAVFBX010218723.1:0-11502 GCA_034783855.1 Mopalia kennerleyi | reverse complement strand
GTTACATGTTTGAATCCCAATTTCTCCATAAGTTCGCCGATTTTTTCAATGAAACAAATTGAAAATCGTCCAGTGGAAATTGAATTATTTTTAGAAGTTTTCTAGGTATCAACCATTTGGGAAGACCTTTCATATAAAAAAATAATGAATGCTCTACATTCAAGGTTCTTGCCCTCTAACTGCATTCGAAATGAATCGGTCAGGTCACAAATTGTTTCGGTGTTTGATTTTAAATCAGTAAATATTAAATTATTGTCGAGTCATTCATCAGCCTACTCTTGCTGGGGGAATTGTTGAACAACGACAACAACAACCAGGTAAAGTCAACACAAGCGAGTCGACTTTTCAGCTGAATCATTTCCAGTTGAAGACAGGCGAGCGACTAGGCCTAGAATGGGCTTTGTGCCGTTTTAGAATTGAAAAAAAAAAACAGGCACTGGCAGGAGTGGGCAATCCGTCGCTACGTTGCGTCATGCCAACAATCTGTAGTTATGTACTCAATGATGTATGAGAATGGCTATAAGTTTGTTCTATTATTGCCGTACATAGGATATCGTCTAATCGATCTCGTAAGTAAATTGAGGCAATCTGTATTCGATGCCAATACTTATAGACTTCTTCCCTTATATTATATTTTACAAGGTAATTAAAATTTTAACACACCTTGAACAAGAATGTGTTTGTTTATAATAAATATAAAACAAATAAAGAATGGAATATATTACGGTATTACCTGAAAATTAGCAGCAGGTGAAAATACACGTGAGAACTCCATGCTGACATCTCGTACCTGGTCAGAGAGTCGCCGGTATTCAGCCTGCCAGGGGTAAATATACACTGGGTCAAGCATTGTGAAGCTGGGTATAATACGTTTTCTTAGAATGTCACTCAAATATATATATTTGGAGGAATGCGTCTCTTCATTGCAAGCAAGCACAGGTAACACTATTGCATCAAAATCGTTTATATACTCCAACAATATTAAAAAAGCAAAGCATGGTCCAGGCTGATCAAATATAGCTTAAGATTTCATAAAGTTGCCAAACATGTGACTATTCAAAACACAATGTTGAAAGTGAACATTCCCTTTGAAACCTTACACGAATAATATATAGTTGTGAATGAATGTACATATATAACGGTAGGTATGGCATTTGTATATCCGGAATTCTTCATCTGAAAATAGGCGTGGCATCTGAATATTTCGAATGCTTCATTTAAAAATAGGCGTGGCGTCTGAATATCCCGAATGTTTCATTCGGAAACAGGCGTGGCATTTGTATATCCAGAGTGCTTCATTTAAAAATGTCCTCCTCGATAATGACATCCGTCACAGTAAACAGTTTCCTTGACTATACATTCGTGGTGAAGTTTTCAAAGAAAACAATGTTCAGTTTTCGAATAGGATTGCAAGAACATTCATCCAGTAAATAAGTGAATGTGGCATAAAAGATGTCTGATTCACTTGAAAGTTAAAGAAAAGTCTAGATTCCATGTCCTCAATTTGAAACTGATATTTATCTATAACGCTATATATGCGGATAGTCTGTACCTTTGCTAACCATAACATAACATGTTTAGCTTCTCCTTTCTGGGAACTATAGGCTGGAGCTCTAGTTTATCTATGACACAAGTTCTTCAAAATTCATAACCGTATTAGTCACGCAAGAAAAAATACTTTTAAAATTGGAAATAAAGCATAAGCTTGTATTGATCACCAAAAGTGGAAGTTTGACCAAAATCGTCGACTCGTAGCAGAATTAGGTGAAGGATACAGACCATTTAGCATTGTTATTTTTCGTGAGAAGATTAGTTAACTATAAAGCTGCAAAAAATAAAAAAATAAAAAATTTGGTTGTCACATAGATCACTGGGCAGTATATAATGCCTACACTAGATACATTAAGCCACATCCTTCCATTATATAAGGACACAAATCCACAGTTAACTGCAGACGAAAACGAGCATTGAAATCCAGTTATCTGTTTTCGGAACGAAATCCATCATATATTGCAAACAATTGTCATGTCTCTCTGGTCATACGAGTCTGATATATCCGGTATTTAAGCCTAATACAAATTTAAAGAAAAAAATTCGAAAGTATTAAACAGATTGGTCATCATCATCCCACGGACACTTGTTACGACGATATAAAGTCCTTCCCATGCCGGTAACTCGAATCCGTCAAGGTCTGTTATGAATAACCATCTATGATAGACCCTTGAAATCTGTCATTAAGTCTCGGAGTACTGTAGAACGAATTTAGTAGGCCTACAAACCAGCGAAGCGTAAGCTTTAACAGAGTCGTTATTTTAGTTTCACTGTTCAGTAACAGGTATAAAGGTATACCAATACAACCAGCCAAGCCAGGTGACGTCAAGCTTTTCCCGAATTAACCCCTGTCACAATTCCACATAATTGAAGTGAATGACATTCGCGTGAAATAAGCCTCAAAAGTGTCAGTAGAAATCTAGGCCTACGTGTTATAATTTGTCCTGTCCGGCCCTGCCACACACTAGGTATATATCAGCATATTTTGATACAACGACACCTTAAATTACAATGACATTCAGAGCAACAAATTCAGCAGAATAACACCTTAAATGATCAAGATGTGTCAAGAACTCGTTGCTAGAAGCGCGTGGGCAGCGAAGGGTTAAACACGCGTGGTTGTATTGCACTTGACAACGACAAGGCGTCATTTGGAACGACGAAAATAACACGCTTTTGAGGAATAGTAACATACGGAAATAATATAGGTTATAAAGAGTTACCAACAGGATAATTTTGTATATGGATTTAATGAAATTATGTAATTGTATTCAGTTACCAACCGTTGTGCATGTTGAGAATAAACTAAAATACTACAATATGCTGTTATACCGTAACAACTTGTCATATATTTTTCAACTTACACTGTCATACGGACCTAGTTTTCTGCTCGAACGACTCTTTTGCATGCAGTAACGAATGTATGTGAGCATGCATGCTAATAGAAAAGGTCTAAGGAGTGTATATATTGGTATACCTTTTGACTAGGTCATAAAATTCACACCTAACATGGAGCCGTGAACAGCAAATAGTTAATCAAAAGGCATTTAAGCTATGACAAACCTTGTACATGGACTGAAATACAAAGCGAATAGCATTTGTAAGAGTCCTAAAATATGTAAGCGTCATGCGATATCATGTTTACAGAATTGAAAATCGACACCGGACTTTCGTTAGCTTAGCCGATCAGATTAGCGCATTAATTCACACGATTAGAATTCACAGTGCTGTGTTAATAGGATCAGCTTCAACATAGGCCCCTACACCAAAAATACTGTAAAAACTCGGAGAATAAAAGTAAGGTCGAATTGTCATTATTTTCGGATAACACTTACTTAGTTTGACCAGACTCTACTGCAGAAACGTTTGCGGATTGAAACCCGTCTGGGAATCGAACCCACGACCCACAGAGTCAGGCACCGAATCACCTTAATCAAATGCCGGAAACCTAGAATCTGAACTAGAATCTGTTCAAACTAAGAAATTATTATCCCAAAATGTCGAAAATAGTGTTAATATTTACTTTCTAAAAAAAGACACACAAATCATTCATTAAAACTAACATATTGAGTCTTACAGACACAAAAAATAATAGGTAGGCCTACATCATATAACAGTGAAATACTGAAGACCGGAATCTGTCAAATCATACAATATCTCTGTATAGGCTACAGATTATTCATTAAAACCATGAAGAAGGAATTGTGTGTTTGTTTGATAGGGTGTAAACTATAGAGCACTATAGGGCACGACTATTTATATGACGACGGATTGTCTATCCAACCTGTTACTTGTTTAAATACGGTATGAAACCCAGAAGAAACCCCGTAAAAACCCTTGTGAAGAATGTGTACATATAACTGATGATAAGTCAGAGAAGGCGATCGTGGGGTGGCATTCGTGTAACGCGAAATCACTCGTGATTGCGAGATTTGCATGATGAACTATCTTAACCTAGTGAGATCTCAGTCAAATATTTTGCAATAAAGTTCGCTATATTCACGACATTTGTTGTTTTGCATGAGTAATATATATATCCAAATTGTGCTTCGCGTCATGTAATATTTAAGCAAGCACACAATTAAATAGATGTTATTTGTATGCTTAGCTGGGTTTTTAAAAAATCTTCAAAAGCCATTTTCGCTACATATTGTGACTTCGCAAGCTGTCTTATAAACGCAACAGTATTCAATTTTATGTAACCTTCTTCACCACACTGTTCGGTTAATTCTACAAAAGCGTTTGAATGTTTTGGTATACAAGTTAAATGGCGAAGTTTTAGAGGCAAGGTCTGTGAACATGAACACCGTCCACTGTAGAAACGTAAAGAAATAGTATTTATATATAATACTTTTATAACTCCAATTCATCGCTTTTAGACTGAAATATCAAAATAAAATAAAAACACGTACCTTTGTTAAAGTAGTTTTTATGCCATCTGAAACAAAACCAGTGAATACAGGTTTACATCGTTAAATAAAATAAAATAACAGTTCCTCTTTCAATTAAGCAGAAATAACGAGCATTGTCGAGGCATGGTCACTCTACTTTTATTTTCCTTCGAAATTTTAATATATGCATACATATTAAGACATATTCTTGTATCTAGCATAGCCCGGAAGTGAAATATTATTCCGTTCTTCCTTGAAGCCCGTTCGGCCTTTGGCTCCCACGCTCAGCTTCCAAAAAGTATTGTTATCCTAGCTCCTCCCAACAAAAGAACAAATAGACAAAAGATTGTCGATTAGCCAATGGCTGAGCATCTTTCCCACCACTACCAGAATGCGGTATTTGATTGCTCTATATTCGTGCTTAGATTTTCCGGATGATCTGTAGTCAGACAATTGAAAATTCGCAAGCGTTCTACAATGCTGATGGCAGAACTTCGTAGCGATATAAGATTTTGGAATTGTTTCAAAAAAAGCTACACGTATATTAGAATTCTGCTTCCTTAAGTATGTAGATATTTATTTCTTATACTCTATGACCCTCGGCAGCAAAAAAACAGTTGGCTTCGAAAAATGTCCAGGTGACCGGTGCCACAGGGATGCGTCTCGTCGTTCTCGTCGCACATAGACGATATTGCCTGATCAGATTTACATTCCACGCGTATGGCAACCGAAATCCATGGTCTGGCAGGATTCTTTATGATTTTGAGGATAACTTCTAAGCCCGTTATCACGCAGAATATAGATCGGAATATTATGAGTTCAACAATTTTTCTTTAAGGTCCAAGACAAATCTTGTAGCATGGTAAATTGAGAGAAAAATAAAGTGCATTTTGCATGCGTCTCAAATATGCATTCAAACATGGGCTCTTGGGTCGGTCAATTCGCAATCGAGCAGAACGATCGAGCGCTTAGCCAATTTTATAGATATTTTGAGTTGTTAAATATTTGGTTTAATATACATGCTGCTTCATTCAGCTCAACATAAGTTATGACAATAAGCCTCACTGTCGGAAGCATAATCTCCTGTGATAATCTCTTGCGGGCCGGGTTGTGAAAGATCATTTTATAATAACTCATTGACAATAATCTGAGCTTGTCATATATCGGGGGCCCATATGTTTTCTGCAACCAAATTGGCTTCAGATGGTCCCATTTATAAAGTAAACATACTTGTCGCTTTTTTGTTGTCCAGGATCTTCGCTTCTTCATTTGTCCTCTGGATATAAGCTTGGGTCCAACCCAGACGGTCTAATGTCGCCTACAATATAACAAAACAGAAGTTTTAATAGAAATTCTATTTGACATACGTTTGGCTAATCGTGGGTTTTACGAATTTTATCTCGGTAATTTCCACCACTTATCCAAAGTCATGATTTCAAGAAAGAGAAAGATTTTCATCAAGCCATACATGTATCGACAGAGTGTGACCAACAAATAAACATAGTAGCACACTTTCCTTTCATCAATGAACCATAAGCATATCACACATAGTGTCGAAGGTAAACAATGAACAAAATGAGGTCCGACATCATTTTCACTAAGCGGAATGAAAAACTGTCCCCAACTGGTGTACGCAATCGTATTCTCGCGAGAGCTTCTATAGTTGACGAGACTAAGGCGACTCTCGTACGCCATACCAGGCAACATGTCTGTACATCCTAGGCCATTTCCGAATCGTAAATAATCTCTGATGTAAAGAGGTTCATTTCACGCATGGATTTGCTTTCAATATACGTCTAAAGGCTATTATTATGTTGATATGATGACGTCATTGGAGCTACATCATTATTCGAATACTTAGAGGTGACGAAATTTGAATCATTTGCAACAGGTGATACATAATAAAGGAAGAGTGCTTTGATTAAATGGAATTTTATAAAAGAAACGGGATTGTTTTATATGTTTTTTTTATACAAATCCGCGTAGTACTTTGGTTGATTTCCACGCATGCGCACAAAACATCTGACGGTTAACATTAAACGTTTTCGTGTAATATTATTGCTTCCATTCACCTCCGAGATAACTGTACCGGTACAGAAAGTGTATAAAATAGATTCTATTTTAGAATGAGGTGGACATGAACCCGATTAAAACTGAATAACATAAACCCTATTAAGAGACGACACGAACCCAATGAAGACATCGCACGAGGCCAAAAACACATGTGTGCATACACTTAAACGTGAAGGTAAGTAGGCCTTCATTATACCCCTTAAAGGCTTGCTTACAATTGTTTACATCACGCAAACAGCTTGCGCAAATATCGTTTACCATAATGTGTTTGTAATGGAATTGCACTTAGTGGTGAAGCTAGGCAATTGGCACAATAAAATATTCTTCTTTAACCAGTTGTAAAACATTGAATGTTTAATCTGTTTACCGACTTGCCCCATTACGACACAATATGTACTCGCCTGCAATATCAACAAAACTTACTTCACATAAACTGAAGGGACTCTAGGCAAGATCACCAAAAATGATAAAACAGGTAGGCTACGTGATATATCTAGAAAGTCCTTTTAAATTATTCAAACAAGATGAGCCCACGGCTTTTCTAAATTTTATTGTTTTGCTATTTTTAATGCTGGTTAAATTGTTTTATGTGTCATCTGACTTACGTCAAAGAAAACGGTCACATATTAATGGCTGTGAAAAAAAACCCTTACAATAAATACGGAAAGAAAAACAAATGTTACGATAATCAGTCTACTACTGATGTGTTCGCCAAATGTCGACATTTTGAAATGCACAGCTATAGGGGAAGAAAAGAAAATTTAGTCTGAATTAAAACATGTAGTCTGCAATCAACAGTTTTGGTAGATTGATTGATTGATTTGATTGATTTATTGGTCTTTTACGCTGTGCTAAATGGTATTTTACTTATATGTCGGCGATATATACCAACAATTATGAACATAAGCACAACCACTTGATGTGACGTGTTTTGAAAAAATTGGAAAGTTAATCTTCCTACAGTGCTAAGTAGAACAGTAATGCTATACTCCTAACAAACTAACCTTAGCTACAGGCCTCTAAAGTTTTGAAAAAGAGTTTCTATCAAGTTTGTTATGTTTGTTTGGTTGATTGGGGTTTAACGTCGTACTCAAGGGCATTTCACTTATACGACAATGGATTGTCCACTTCACACTGTTCCTTGCCCTAGTATGGTGGAAAACCTCGTAAAAACAACCCCCGCAATTGCCGGAGCCACATCTTGTGACTCACTCATATACCTGAGGGTCGACAGACGGACTCGATCCTGCGAACGATAATCGAAGTAAGCGTTAGAAAGCGCGCTCGCTAACCACTACGCCACGGCCGCGGGCTCGAGTTTGTTATGCAATTCCCAGTAGTAGGTATATGGTATATATGGGATTATATTTAGTAATTCACAAAACCTCACGGTTTCCTAGATTATAACACGTTAAATAATACCCTGAATTTAAAAATAGAATTCTGAGATCAAACTCCGATTGCAATAAAACTATTAAAGTTTTTAATAGCTATTTCTCAATCGGTGCATGGGGGCTGTGCAATGCTTTATTTATTACCCTAGCTGTTGTAAACATGGCTTAAATCACCACATGCACCGTAAACGGGGTATTTCTAAGAAATTATTATTGGAGATTTTAAAATTATATCACACTAAAAAAGCTAATACAGAGACTTATATACATTGATTAATTGTTAGCTACATTCACTTTCTGACACCGTGACACATAAAAAAGAAAACTTTTGAGAAAACATTTTCATAGTTCGAGCAGATTCTATCCCCGGAAATTAAGCGGGTTGAAATCCGTCCTGGAATGGAATACGCGACCCTTAAAAGTTGGGCACCGAACCACCAGCAGTAAATACCGGCCACCTATAATAGACCACTCAGCCACTCGGCCGTCAATGTGGCCTCAATTACTGCTACTGATTCGTAGCAGAACTCTGATGATCGTGGGTTCGATTCAAGGAGAGGCTTCAACTTGAAAATCTTTCTTAACAAGAATCTGTTCACAGTAAGAAAGTTTGAAAATGCTGTATAAGTATCCGCTTTATAAAAGACAGAAGAATCACTAGCTCTTTACTCCTGTAAATATTGAAGATGAAAAACCCGATGCTGTCATGTCTTACTTGTAAGTCTAGCCCATACCTTACATGTAGTCCTGGTATAACTGAGAATTCATATATGCATATACAGACTAACGTCAATTCCCAGTCATGGCGGACCCTTCATCTGAAATTCACTTGGGAGTCTATTTGCAACCTCCTAAATTTGAAAGTAGACTCGTCCGAGAGTTTCGAATTTAGGAGGTGACAAACGTCTGCTGTGTGGAGATTTTGCCACACTTATTTTTTTTTATATCCCGATTTCTTGACAAAATTTGTTTGGATTACCTTTAAAGACGATGCAAACGAAAGCGTATACGTTATTTATTACTGTGGTGGTTTATTGTCTGATTTCAAGAGCACAGAAGCTGCAAATAGACTGGTGAGTACATGATAATACATGGCGGCTTCGTAACCGAGGATTGCCGTTAGGCTATTTATGCATATGAATTCTCGGTTACATCGGGACTAGCTGCGCTCTTCTTTCATTATTCGCCTTGTGGCTAGTTCAGCCATGATCTCCTATAATGACTCGAGCATAAGTCCGTTTTTTGTTGTTGAAAAAACATGATAAAGCAGGTGTTTTGGAACGGAAAAACAACTCTATAATCAAATGGCTGTTCTGAATTAGACCTAAATGACGTCTTACCTTCCTAATTTTCTTTTTTCATGTTATATGTCCGGTTTCAACGACATAACTTTTTCCTCTTCAGTTGTGTCGGAAACCAGGACCTCCTTCAATTCCCTGGTAAAATAAATCCTTCCAGGTAGCTCCCGATCTCAGACTCAAAATCAGGTTATTAGGTGCCTTATAGCATAAGGTCTCAGTGACAGTCATTTCCGACACTTTTTTGTCGGTATTTCACATAAACCAGACATCAATATCCAGAAATTCGCTTTTCATTTCAACATTTCAAACACTTTGACAGTTTCGCTTCCTTTAGCCATGTTATATGTCAGGTTTCAACGACATAACTTTTTCCCCTTCTTTTCCCCTTCCATCTTCAGACTTGTTAATCTCAATTATTGTCGGAATACACCAGCATCATATGAGTGAAATACTCTTAAGAACAGCATAAAACCCCAATCCATTCATCGTTGATTATTCACAATCCCGCAAGTTCAATAAAAAAAACATGCAGTCCCGTGCAAATAAAATTATGTTGCAAGCATTTCAAGCTAAGCTATCAAAAGCATACATAGGTGAATCTCTCCGTCCATTCAACATCAGATTAAAAGAACATCAAACATCAGTAACCAACCAAGACAACAACTCAGCTATAGCAGAACACGTATCCACCAACCCCACCCACCAAGTCCAATGGGAAGCTACACAAATATTAAACTGCAACTTATCCAACATGAAAAAGAGGAAACTCCAGGAAGCCATTCAAATCAAGCGACTGAATCCACAGCTCGACAGGGACAGAGGATTATACCTGTCCAATGCCTACGACCAACTAATCACTTACCAGCATGACTTCACCAATGGAAGAGCTAATCCCCTTAAGCCACAAATCAACCCAGTCTAGACAGCTTTCACCCTTGTATATAAATATAACTGTTTTTGTTGATGTTACATACTTGAAACGATCTCTGAAGTGTGATAGAAACGTAGTATCCAATAAATTCAGAAGTTGTCATCCATACAAAGTCTTCCATCTTATATGAATGGTTTATAATTATTTTCAGATTGAGAGCCGCTCGAGTTCTGTTAGTGGGAGTCCGAGGTTTAGGAGCTGAGGTGGCTAAAAACATTGTCCTGTCTGGAATCCACTCCTTGACTTTGTTGGACAACACTGAGGTGAGTCTGAGACAATTACCCTGAACCAGCCAAGCACTAGATCCCGGAACTGTAATAAAACCTTCAACCAACCAGTCACTACATCGAAAGCCCACCAAAACCGTAAACCAACCAGATCCTAGACCTAAAAATCAAATAAAACCTTAAACCAACCAGGCCCTAGACATAAAAATCCAGTTAAGCCTTCAACCAAACAGGGCCTTGACATAAAAATCCAGTTAAACCTTCACCCAACTAGGCCCTAGACATAAAAATCCAATAAAACCTTCAACCAACCAGTTAATTCACCCAAAAGCCCACCAAAACCTGAAACCAACCTGAACCAAGTACTAGACCTGAAAATCCAATAAAATTTTGAACCACCCAGTCACTAGACATGCATTTTGAGGGATATACACGTAAATAGTTATAATATAGTTTCAAATCATCAAGTCAATTTACAATCTCCCCCAAAACTTCTTGCAGTTTGGTTTAATAAATAGCATAGATGACCTCCGTGTTTTGAATGTGTTTAAGGTTAAAGAAACTCATTTATCTCCCATGGAAAAGATCTCTGACTTTTTTACCATGACTTATTAATACTCTCCATATTAAACTTTGAAGTAAATACATGTAGTAGCCGCAATTGTTATTTCATGAGGTTTCCTTCAGGTTTTCCGTCGTATTTAGGTAAGGCACTGTGTAAAGTGTACAACAGTACAAGCCTGCATTATATAATAAGTGAAAAACAAACGATCTACTGAGGTATGTACGTGTATGGAGTCTTTGGATAGTGTGACCTGAAAGCAAGGCTATCAACAATCATTCTCTACCTACCTGCAGGTATCGAAATTCTTAATAGTCTGAGACCAACAAAAATAATTAAAGACCCGATCTTCTTATCAGCTACTGGTCTGTTTGAACAGTGGTCATAAACTAACTACTGGTTAATGGGACCAGCAATTACGGGGTAGGTTTAGCAAGGTTTCCCCTAAATTTTCAATGTGAAATAGGGCCCGCGGCCATGGCTTAGTGGTTAGCGAGCGAGCGCGCTTGCAGAAGCCAACTTCGATGTATCGTTCACAGGATCGAGTCCGTCTGTCGACCCTCAGGTATATG
>JAVFBX010218712.1:0-11502 GCA_034783855.1 Mopalia kennerleyi | reverse complement strand
GATGGCCTATTGGTGTATTTAACATAAATTATGTGTACAAAATACTCCAGAATACACCGGGGTAGGCAGGTCTGAAAGTTTGTCATAGTTGATAATGCTGTGGTCTCTTGGTGAGTTAAGCAAACTGCAGAAAATGGACATGAGTAGGTCTGGTTTTATGTCCTGGGTACATAAAAAACAACTGACTGGAATTAAGAGAAAAGGGGGGTGGAGAATATATATGTATTTAAAAAGAACATGTTCTTTGAAACCATATGAATGCAAAGTTTTGCTCATTATTTGTTATCAAGCAAGATTACATATTGAAAATATTGCAATTACAGTTTAAAAGCCTTCAAAATCAATCATATTAATTGCATCATCTTAAAGTTTTGTTTGATTGGGATTTTGCACCTAACTTGATGTTATTTCAGTCATATGGCGGCGTGCCAGCCCCATGGGTGAAGGAAATCACCCTCAAGTCCACTGGCAACATATATGTACAGCGTTAAGACAATAAAATCACAGGATGTAAAATAAAGATATCACAAAACGGATCAGCTTCGTGTTGCACCTTTGTTGCACCTTTGTACCCCTAAGATTCCTCTAACTGCCGACTACAATTCTAGAATAACCTTGCTAAGGACAAATCTTAACTAGACCCCCTAGGCCACATTTAATAGTTTCACTCGGACTAGCAATGGGAGAGGCATTCAAATGACAGTCCAGGGAAATCCAAGTCCATATTTTTCACCCAGGTCCATGAGTATTATTATCACCCAGGTCCATGAGTATTATTAGTATTAACTTGCCAAAACCTGTGGGACTGATAGTAAACTGTATATCAATACATTTTCCCACAACAGATGTGTCAATAACAGCAGGACATGTGTACTGACAAATAACTAGCTTCGATAAAAGAAATGCTTTTTTCATTTGTTCAATATGAATATTGAGTTAATCTGTTATCTGTTATCTGTCAAAAATAGAATATTTGTTTCCAATAACGCGAATATAAATGAAAGTGGGTCAGTAGGTAGACAGGTAGGCATTATCTTTTTTATTATTATTGTTTTATTTAAATAACTTAAAAAAGACTTTCTGTCTTAATTTCTGTCTTTTAATTCAATAAAAGATAATGATGCGAGATGAATTAAAGCCTTCTGATTGTGTATAAATGTTATATTTCCAGTGAATGTAACTTACTCAAAGATAACGTAATGCAGCCATTAGCCAGGTTATTGGGTATAAACTGAGCGACTTTGCATAAACAATTAGAGGTTTCCAAGAATTTGTCGACATATCTGTATACTAAGCACAGCCTGTATCATCAGTGGCTCTCTGATAATCTATTCATAAACTCATATTTCATTAAGAAATGGATGCGGCTTTAGAAAATTCATTATGCAATGGATTGGATTAGGCTTTTGCTTCAATAAGTAGCATTATACAGAAGATATTGAATTTTTATTAGTCCTATATTATATACCTGTAAGGTATAATTTCCAATGTAGGTTCATATGATAGCCTGTGCTGTTTTTTTTTCCGGCATAACCTGAAGATCGGTCCTTTAAAGTAATGTGAGATAACCTAACATTTTCATTTTTACCTTGATTGCTTATTTTATAAATACATAAATGTAACTTTTTGAAAAATAAAGCAAAATTTCTTAAAAATACAATCTTCATTGTTAATCGGATTACAAAATTTGTCAAAATCAGTAACAAAATGCAAATTTAGGTGATGACTGCAAAGAATTTGGGCAACCTATAAAGCGGTCCTCCTAAATTAAGTTTGCATAACCATGGGGAAATCCCGTTCGATCCGTTCTCCCCAACAGCACAAGCCTGTTTGATTGGAGTTCAACGCCTTAATTAAAGTTCTTTTACTCAATATCATACGACAGAACCACTCAACAAAACTGGCCATAAAAACAGACAAGGTAGCTAAGTCAATTAAAAAACACGATACAAATACAATACAAACAGATCAGCTTCAAGTTGACTGCTTGTTCCGCGCCCACCACGGGCCTATTGCTCCAAGCCCTATTAAATTTAATACGCTATTAGATGATGTCATGTCATGTACGAATGCTATGTAGCCTACACCATTTCCACACAAGGCTTTGTTAGTTTGGGGTTTAATGACGTACTCAAGGGTGTTTCACTTATGTAACGAGAGATTGTCAATTCACACAGTTACTTGCTTAATTAGGGTGGATAACCGAGACGGTCCGAGAGGAAACCTCATAGAAACCACCCAAGTGATTGCCAGAGCCCCATCTTGTGACTCATTCATATACCTGAGGGTCAACAAACAGGTGGATTTGAACTCTTGATCAGTACGTTGAACCCGGGATAAGTAGGCCATCCCGCTAACCTCTAAGCCTGACAAATCTCATTTTGAGAAGTTTGGAATTGTTTGATGTTCATTGCAGTTCTTACATATAAAATGAATAGTATTACAAAACACAGACTTAAAGACTAGATGATGGTTCTTATGAAGCATAAAGACTTTTTTTCAGACAAAATTACAGATATGTTTGAGAAAATAATCTACAAATAACAGATAAATAGGAGCTGTGAGGAAAAGAGGTTTTGATATCACAATCATCTTACACAACATGAAAGAATCGGCTTATACAAGATGTATCAACTAATCAGCATCATACAGTGAGGTAATACTTTGATCAGTGATTAATATTAAACAGTCAGAGAAAATTCTTCCAGATTATTGAAAAAAGCCAACTAATACACATCCCAGACGTGATCAGGAACTAATCAATGCGTCCATTAACCTACATGTATCTTCTCCTTTTTCAAGTTTTGTATACCTAAGGCAAAATCATGGTAGCTAGATCTCATTTTTCTTACTTAAGTTTTATGTTATAATTTACAAGGATGAGATTCTTCAAGTCATCTCTATCTTAAGGGAACATCTGTACCTCAGCCAATTGCCCCATAAGTTCACAAGCCATTGTATTGTCACAATCCTTAGGTTATTCAAAATAAAAAAAACAAATTGTATAATTAATTTTAAAAACAAAAAGAACACTTCATTTTGACTAGATATTTCAGCATTTATTATGCATAAGTCACTAATCAATGAAGACAGTGCTTATAAATATTTAGTCAAAATGAAGTTACGTTTTTTTTTCAGAATTCCACTATTTGTGTATTAAAAACTAAAACTTCTAAAAGTTGGGGCAGAGAAAAGGGCTTTACCACAGTGGGTCTTACATGTTATTTCTATGAGGCTATACCAAACTTAGAGTGTCCCAACTGCTATAAGTTTTAAGGTATGCTAAATTCTTGATTGGAACTACAGGCCTAGGGTTATTGCTCCATCTAGTCTATCTTATGCATACCCCTGCCCACTATCAACCCTATGTCCCCACCCCTGCCCCATGAGTACCCAAGGGGCCTGCTCTGGGCTACCCTTTGCTGGTCTTGCCATCCCCTGTAAGGTGAACCAGATGCTAAGGAGACATAGTTGACATTTTCAATGTCAAACCCACTGGTAAGTAGTGTTTTATGTCTTTGTCTTTTTAAATTTACACCAAAGCCTCTTCTAGCTGGTGTCTAAGAAACCATCTGGATTTTTTGTGGAGTGAAAAAACATGGCTTGGTGCCCATTCCTGTGAGAAAGTTCTGCCATTTATTACTTTTAGATAATAGAGCCCATTCCCAGTGGTGATATAACTTTCCTAGAAACGAGACAAAGGGATATTCAAAGTCATGTCCATTTTTTTTTTTTTTTTTTTGAAATGCTATGTTAAGATGAAAGAATGTGTTTTCTCTTTTTCATTGAAGCATTTATCAGAACAGAATTGTTTGCACTCTTTCTTACAGGGCTGGGGCATATAGTTCTGGTTTAGACCATCAGATAAACACAATGGCTTAATATGTTCCATTAGACCGAGGGAAACTTCAATGCTAATAGTACAGGTTTTCTCATACTGTGCTGGTTAAGATATTAACATAAAAGCCTTGCTAATCAAATGTTATAAGGTAACTATAATGCTTCAGGAGTCGAACAGAAGGCTTAATACTCGGCTCATTAAGGAGTAATTAAGCCTTTTGGCTTTAATCGCCAATGAACCCAGCTAATCCAGACCTTGGCCATTTTAATCTCTGATTTCCTGCTAAGAGCAAACAACACAGAGGACCAGATTCAAGTGAAAATCTAGGTTACAACTCTATAATGACAAATGGAGTAAAAATAATAACCCAAGGTCAAATGTTAGAAAAACGTACCCTTATGTTTTTCCTAGTTTATCAAATAACTGCTGGTACATGAGCAACGTATATAACATGCCGTGAATGAGGTAAAGATATCATACCTACATGTAATATAGGTATGATATATTTCAACTTAACATTATTAAATGAATTTCTTGCATCAGTAATAATTTTATCATTTCATTTGCATAGGGTCTATGCAGCCAGCTTCTCATTCCAGTTGCCTTTGTTAAACATGGTGAAAAAGATGTGGGAAGAAATTTTGTAAAAAAATGTCCCAATTGCCACAGCGCCTAGGCATTACAGCTTTTATATAAACAAATTGAGAGAGGTATATTTTGAGGCTACATTTGTTGGAATCACAAATGATAATTAAAAGTTGGAATACTGAAAGGACAAGAAGTGTAAACCAAGCAATAACTCTAAACATAATACTCAAATTGACCGTATATCTTACATAATGGATATACATTATTCCTAAATCTGTCTTAGCACCATTTGATCAGAACTGACCAGAGGTCTGGTCTCTCTAGACTCTCCTGTTGAGAGGTGTGCTGTGATTTAATCTGGACAGGAGGGTCTCAATTTGTCAGACAGAATTAGACACAACAGTGAATGGTGGCGGAGATCGTGATGTGTAAATTCAACTAGGCTACCATTAACACGGACAACAACAGAGGACGTGAAGGAATAATTTTAACATAAACCTCAACGAAGGACACCGTTCAGCAGCCAATACAGCCCACCAAAACATGGCTCACTGGAAATGGTACACCAGTTCAATATAGGCCTACATGTATGTACATCTACATGTGCAAAATTTCGCTAATTTGCGATAAAATAAAGAACTTGATGCTATAAGTGCTATACCTATGGATAAGTCAACATCAAAAGCCTGGTCTTATAGAATATGTCACCTTTGAAATAATAAATCTTATAAAAATTGTTTTATTATTAAAAAAAATTGCTATCAAAACTTTAAACTGTAATTAATAAATACTGACATAGTTAGGAACCATGTCCGCTTTTAAAAAATTGCCAATTAAGGATATGCTCATCAGATGGGAAAGTTGAGTAGCGTAATGACTATCAGAACAATAGCAGGTTTAATTGTCCTACTTAATATAGGAATTAGGGTATACATTTTGAAATATGAGGGTGGAAATTCTGTGACTAGCAACATGTGAACAGAGTGAGCTATTAATTAATTAATAGCAGTAAATGACATAAATAGTCATTTGTGGGTAAATGATGTGCAGGTGTGAGCATTAAATAAAAACCATTTCAGACTAACTCATAAATAATTTCTGTGAGTCAGCGGCAAACAGTCAGTTGAAGACACAGAAACCTTCATTTCCAGCTAGACTCTACGAAATCCATGATCTGTCACGAGCTACTCATGTACTACCTCGTACACAAAACATTATAAATCAATGCTTCACGAAGACATAAATTATACAGTGTTTTTAGAGAAGAGCCAGGCTGATCAATATGTTCAATGTGTCCTTCAAGCCCCATTGGGAAATACACAAGTTAAAAAACAGTTTGAACTCTAAGTGTTCAGACGCCCACAGAAATCAGAGTAATTCAATAATCACTCTATGACAGAATGAAACAGAAATACATGCCATTAAAATTACCTCAGCTATTCTTTTTTTGGTTTAAATTGAAATTTTGCTCTTATTTCAAGTGATTATTTCACGCAAAAGGAGATCTATTTTTCTGTAGTACAAGGCTATAGCACAATATTGGAGATTAAAAATGATATCTCACTTAAACCAATGGATGAAAATGTGATGTAATAAATGATAAGGCAATTCAATGCACGGCAAGTAGTTTGATACATGTATTATATAGTTTAATGGGTTTAAAAATACTAGTTTTTATCATTTGAAATTTATTAAATGGACCATGGGAGATGAAGAACTGAAAGTCACACTTATAATGTAGCCTGCGGCTATAGAGAATTTAGAGTTTGTTAAGCCAATGTTTTAGACAAAATCTAGTTGAAGTAAGCCTACAATTGAATATAGCAAATCTCTAGCACTACTTGTAACAGTGTGGTGCCAGTATAACAGCTAAGGAGTTAAGTGTCTCATGACGTGAACTGTAATCGTAGTGTTACGGTAAACCAAACAAGTGTTGCGTTATTAATTTAACTCTGATCTTATAACTGCTAACCCAGTCATGACATCTAATTGTTTCTATAGTAGACTGGAAAAAAAGAATCTGACAGGAGACTAGATCATTTCGCATCAAGTAGAGAATTGAACTGGCTGCTGGTTCAGCTCAGGTCTCATCAAGCAAAAAGATGCCACGATGTCCGCAGTTACGAGAAACAAGCCTGACACCGCTTTATTGATTAGGTTCCGGGGCAAAAAAAAAAAAAGCAATGGAAATCAGAGAATTTTGATCAATTGATCTAGCCCACGAACTTCTTGAAGAATCAAAACGAAAATATTCCCCTATAGAACCCCAGCAGACAATTGGAAAATCTACGGCCTGCTGACAATCGAGAAAGACTGCTCCATGAAACTGATTGGACAAATTTGCCTGCTGGCGATACAAAGCTGGCTAAACACCGGAATCGGAGGAAACAACTACAAGAAGTGCTCCTGTCAAAGAGATGATAGTAAATATGGTTAGGCTACATCCTGTAATAAAATGGTTGATTGGAGGTGATGCCTGTTCGTATGATTGGATAAAAATAATCCCCGTAACTCACTTTATCCAGGTCAATCTGATATGAATCTTCAAAATATTCAACCAGAAAACTGAATTCTATAACTTTAGAGAAAATTTCCAAAAAAGTTCCAATGACATTTTTGCTCAAATACATGCTGTACAAGACGATCTCGTGAAAAACAGCTAAGTTATCAAGGTAGTGTGGACACGCTCAGCTACATGTAAGACATTATGACATACATGTATGTTCTTTTCTATATTTGTTAAAATGGTTTTACAAAATTTCACACATATTTGTAGCTTTTTCTTACAAGTATATAATTTTGTGATTAGTTTTGATTACCTATACCAAAATTGAAGTTTGATAGCAATCGGATGAGTTGATTTGATTTTTCTTAAAGCTATTCCACAAATCACTAGTATACGAAGCCAGGCCAAGCTTGTTATAATTCTAATTTTTTAATTGATAAAAAAAAAATCAAGAAAAATTAGACTATTTACAATTGTGTGTTGTTTGACCTATTGTTTGCTTAGAGTTAAGGGCCTTTGAGTTAACCCTATTTAGCCTGAAAAACTTGGGTCAACATCACAACAATTATAGTACTGATGATATCTTACTACAAACAAAATACAGGATTGCCGCACTCCTCAAAATTCCTAACATTGATGAAATTCACAAAATTATATTGAGCCACAGTGACACTGTAGCCATCATACATAACTGAAACACTATCCAACCAATATCATTAGCGATGTAATTGAAAATTTTGTAAACATATTAATGCTGCCAAAAATGTATCCATTTGATGCTTAATATAAAATAAGAATTCATACTCGAACCACTTGAAACACTATCCAACAAACATCATTATCGATATCATCAGGAATTTGGTAAACAAAATAATGCCAAAAATATTTCCGTTTGATTCTCAAATTTATATTTACCAACGGTATACTGAAGTCCTCAAACTCACACAACTGAAACACTATCAAACAAATAATAGTATTGATGCAATTGAAAATTTGGTAAACATAATGCTGACAAAAATGTATCTATTTGATACTTTGAAAAAAAATTCATACTAACACAGTTGAAATGCTATTCAACAAATATGATTATCGATATAATCGTGATTTCGGTATATATAAAATAAAATTTTGGCTTGTCATAATACTGTAGACTAGTGCAATATATTAGCAGTTACAGAGAGTACTATGACCTTAAGTGTGTATGCATGCCCAAACCAAATCAAATTTACTGTACCGGTAGCGTCTTTATAAAATAAAACCCCTTTTCACTGAAACACTATACTGAGTATGGCAAATTACAATTCAATCATTAAAAAACATTAGTGAATTTGAGCTTATAAACGTTTTCAAAATACTTTTATTCCCATTAAGTTTCACTGAAGCTCAATAAAGGGACGTCACTATGTTTTATATTCACTGTCAACCAATGACACTGCACTATTCAATTTAGTGCAGATCTTTCAATGGTATTTCTGATTGATGAATGAAAATCCAATGGAGTGTTTTCTAACAAATTATTCAGGGGATCCATCAGGGCAGCAACAGGGTTTTATCGAAAACCAATTTTTCTTGCTGGTGGAAAAAGACCTCAGTGATCTCTATGACGACACAAACATGGAGAAATTTTGAAATCTTTTCACATGTTAAAACACGTATTTTGAAATATAAAACTGCAAGAGTTAAAATTTTATTATACTTTGTGCATGACATTTTACAGGAGCTTAATAAAAATCACAAGCCATTGACAAATGTCATAATGTTAACAAGATTATTGTCATTAAGATGAATAGAACTTCGCCTTGGTTACTTATTACTCGAGTACTTCCCTCTTCTGGTTACCGATAGGGGTGGGGGCATGTTGAGTACATTGGACTGGAGGCAAGCAAATTTCAAATAGTACACGTCCTCAGGGCAATGTGTGCAAAAACTAAGGTTACACCAGTTAAAAAGATTATATTTTGCTTCAGTACGACATCAATATATTTATACACATAATTGCTTTTTAAGTTTTACTCATTGTACCTCACTTTATTTATCCCCTTGACCTTACACTGCCTTTGTTTGATAGAAAACTGGGAAGAAACAGGAAATTATCCTTTATGCTCCTGTCAGATGGACTCGATCCAATGAACGGTACATCGAAGCAGGTGTTGGAAAGCGCACTCGCTAACCACTACACCACGACCGCGGGCCTCACCATGAAGGGAATTTATCATGGTGCCTTGCTGTCAAGTTTTATTCCAGCACCTTCCCAAATTTGTCTCTGTTGTTTCACTGTGTTTTGCCAGGGATGTAAATGGCAGTTTTTTTAACACTTGTTGTTACACAGGACCCCATCATATCACCTTGAGTGAAATGCCCTAAGCTAAAATCCAGCCAAAACATAAAACACGATACAATTTGAATTTACAAAAGAATAAGAAAATAATATTGTATCGTTGATTTACTTTCTGCAAACTACAAAATTTTAACAGGTTAATACATCAGTGCAGAAAAAAATAAAACAGGAAGCACAATCGACTAGACATTTGACAATTTCCGCTCATAGAAAAAATAACTGTTGGCGACAAGAACATTTTCACCTTTTTCAGTTTCCATAGAAACCAAATTAGGAAAACAGATCAATATCCTAGTTAACATAAAAAAAATAGATTACAGCTAAAAAAAGATATCCAAGTTTGAAAAAAACACATCTACATAATCAGATTTTACATGGCTTCTGTTCACAGTATTACCTGAAGTTTAAGGATATAATTATAGAGCAAACTGGCTTTTTTTACAACCGTTTCACATTCAAGTGTAAACAACTCTGTTTTCCCAAAGGCACAATTGAAAGTATTGGGAAAACCTTTACAGGACATTTGGCTATTAAAGTGTAACTGACCAATTAACTAAAAGTTATTTGTTTAGAAATTTTCTACTTATATATTGAATTGAAGATTCATGAAACATATTGTTCATGGAATAAAATAGGTGAATACTTTCAACAACATAAACCGAAAAATCAGGTCAATGCAATCAATAATTCAACAAAAGGCATATTAAAAATGACAAAGCAATAAATGTGAGCTGCATTCATTGGCTAACAAGTCTTTGATAAGCATATACATGTAAAGAGTGACATAGCATAAGGAATAAAAAAAGATGTTTCAGAATTTGTGGAATTTTCCAATACTGGATAGAGTAATTCTCTCATCATCACGGCAAATTTTAATCCAATTTGACTGCAAGTTATAATTTATCTAAAAAATAACCATGCCCTCAATGGTGCCGTGCAGTAAATGGGGCCTTGCAACTAGTGGGGGCCTACAACCTACGGGGCCATTTTCTGGGGCAAACAACTTTGGACTTGTCACATACAATTTCTATAACAGAGCAACACCTGTAAAGGACAAATTTGAAAACTGGTGGAATTTTTGGTAACAGACCCTAAACTATGAACCTTGGGCTCAGAACAAAAATGTTTCTAGAGTTACAAATATGAACCTTTCTGAGGGCCCCTTTCTCTCTCCTCCATTGACCCTGTTAAATCAACTGTATGGAATCAATTTAAAGCCTCCCCCCTTTTTCAACCAGAAAACGAAATGTAACAATTGTAACAATAGCAACAAAAAAATATTTGAATCTGGATTGAATGAAATAAAACCCCAAACAAATCTGCTTCAAAGAGAATGTCACCTGGGGTCATATTAAAAATGCAAACAACACTGTTTTGGGGTCATGAGAATGACATATGGGTTAACAATGGGTTGTTTCTATTTGTAATCTGTTATGTTAAACTGATGCAACTGTACAATGGTTTGAAAACATCAGACACATACAATGTACAAACATTAGAGAACAATGTCACACTTTAAACAGATTGTACCTTAAGGCACATTTAAGTAAAAAAAATGTACGTTTTTCCTTAAAAATGTACCTGAATTAACTTTGCGTGTAATGAAACTAGAGAAGTAATTGAGCCATATCAACAAGAAACTAGAAAACATTATCAGGTTTGTTCTGCTGTAATACCAATACTAATACAAATGTATTTTGGAAATATAATATGTATAAAAAGTTTGTCTTTTTGTATTCAATATTTCAGCACTTCCAAGTATGGCCTCAAAGCAATGTAATTTCTGAAATATTTAGATTATTGGAATTAATAACAAGCTAATTGTGTATTATTTTAAACTCTTCTGCCAAATTTAATGTTTTTTTTGTAGATTTACAGTACATGTAGCAATACTTTTAGTAATAATATGTAGTTACATAGTTATTATTAATTACTGCATCAATGAACAAATCTGTGTCCATATTACAGAATGAAACAACACAGCACTTATCTCTTTAACCCCATATAACTTTTACGTCTAAATGGGATTAACATCTATTCCGTTTATCATGTGATTGGTATGTTTGTTTTACTGGTGTATAACACTATACTTAAGGGTACTTCACAGCTGTAGCCGTTTAGCCCTCTCAAGACAAGAAAAGTGTAGAAATGAAATAACAAATGAAGGAGAATATTCATTTGAAGGACCTCATAATAGACAATCCAAATAGATCAAAGTTGAGGATTTGG
>JAVFBX010218701.1:0-11502 GCA_034783855.1 Mopalia kennerleyi | reverse complement strand
CACTAGTTATGTTTGTCGGCGAATTGATAATCTTGTTGCCACTGGGCTCTTGGAACTATAAAAGGGCAACACGAAACTTATAAATTTGTGTCTTTGTGTTGAATCTGGTGACATACAACATCCAATATGTTTATAAAAATCCTTGCCTCCAAGACACATTTCTAAACTTTTTTTCTTAAGATGTTTAGAATATTTGTTAGTGTTTACATCTACATGAAGATAATGCATAAAGGATAGTATTCCTCTTTGGGGCACATAGAGTATAACAGATATATGCCAATGTATACAGCTTTTACTTAAAATTACAATAAATTTACAGAGAAACTTTTTCAAAACACATAATATTATTGGCTTCTTTACTTAAAGAAGATTATACTTAAAGAAGATTATATTAAAAAATATTGATTTGCGTGTCAGCTTGACAGTCCTTTGCTTTGGAGACACGCAACTACATATGAAGGGGATATTGAACAAGGATCCTTCGATCTTCAATAAAATCCTACAAAGTAGCTGTAATTAAGGCACACCTCGGGCAGTATAAAGATTGATATTAATCGACATATAGATCCAAATAGTATCACAATAGTATCTAAATAGATCAAATTGTGTATAATTTGTTTTTTCATTAAATATTTAAATATAAGGGGATAATCAATATCCTGTGTGCGGAGATAACGCTTTGCTCTATTACAATGACCGGAATCGCACTGACCGCGCACCATTCTGATATCCTTCTATTTTAATACAGTTTGCCGTATGAACAAAGCTACCCAAATACGCTTCTTTGAAAAAACATATCATTTGGCGCCCGCGGCAGTGACATAAATATATCGTCGTCTTTAAAGTACACAGTTGTAATAAAATAATTTGTCCCAACAAAACATTTTCATTATCAGTTTAACGTCAGCTGTGGTGGTAGGTAATATATATGTCATATCAACGTTTAGAAATCTAACACATATGTTATAATTAGTCAGCACACGTATACTGTTTTTAGGCTGCTAAAATATATATGATGTTTCAGTGTCGTGCATATTTTGCTTGGATTCCTAGGCGTTTAATATTGTGCTTATCTTCAATTATACATTGAATCAAAAAGTCACCGTTTTACGTGAGCTACATGCATCGACAGGAGTTCAACATGCAATGGCATGACACTTGAGTGAGCCGATGTGCTGCACTGATATTTAATTCACAAAACATGTGTACAGCACTGTTAATATTTATACAAGAGAATGTGACATTTATGTGGTGACCATTGCGAAGATGATATGCCAAAATGGGTTGATATCACTGCAGTCTTTTTCTTGTTACGGCTCTGCAAAATTACTTAGATCATAGTTTAAGTATTCAGGGAAAACAAATTCCGGTACTTATCTTGTATTTATTATGTTCATGAAACGCATTCTTTATTGTTGTTCACAAAACAGAGATGTTTTTTGTGAGAAATGCGGAATGCATAAAGCTATGTGTTGTCCGCAACTTGGATGTAATGTCATTATATCTTCTCATTAAGTCTACAGCAACCGATCGTTCTACGCTCGAAGCCTTAGAAACTAAATAAATAACACTACACATTCATAAATAACATAACACATTCATAAATAACATTACACATTCATAACACTGATGTTAAATAATTGTTGTAAATTAACATTCAGGCCTCATCAAACATAATTTCAAACATCTTGGGATTAACCGTGACAAGCCATGTACAGCTCCTTTACCTTTTTGAATACCGCCACCATTTCACGACTTAAAACTCTCCATTACATAGTTTAAAGTGAAACAGTTGCAAATGATAACCTGTATCAATAGACACGAGCACGTTTGTGGGAAGTATATGTAAAAGGTTACAGTGTATATTTTTTCACTGATCTGAAATCTGTTTGGATTAGTTAGTGCCCCAGGTTTCATTTTAATTGTTTTAACAATATTTACATCTGCTGATGATATATTTGTATGATCGCAGTGTACCTATTTGCATCTGACTTCTGCTAAGAATGCCGATATCCATATGCATGGCGTAATGTTTAACAAAAAGTGTGACTACCAGGTTTATTAATGTTCACATCACGTTACAACGTACGCTGCTATATGTTGCTTTTCGTGTGTTTGATAACTTATGGTATACTTGCATACGAATGTATAACAGTATCATCAAATGGCAAGAAACTAAGGTTGTTAAACGGAAACATATTGGGAATCTGTACTTCATGTTCACCTGTACGTTGCTTTTAACTTGATCTTGTGGTTCCTGGTCATACGATCAGAACTTTCTAATTTCCAGAATAGCTATCGTCTTGAACAGGATATTGGTCAGCTGTCTCGGTAATATATATATATTGGAAATTAAATGTTTACGTCGAGAAAATCCTATGCATGCAAACTGTTTATATATTTTAGTTACTTTGTGGAATCTATATAGAGCATGCAAGATGTTTCAAATGGAAGCAAATCTCCATTAAAACCAGGTGCACAGGAAACTCATTCTCACCATTAGATCGGTTTACATGCCAAACTTCCTTTGATGCTGATCTTAACTAAAAAAAATTGTCAAAAGGTTTAAGTAATCAACACATTATGCTTTGAATGCATTATAAAAACATTGACGCTGTATTTTTTTTGTACATTAAGTCGTTTAAATATAAAGAAGTGTGCATTAAGAATGATGCAATGTAAATATCGGTAGCACGTATACCATCTATGATAATAAATAACGCTAATATTCCATATGCAGTCAAGATTGATTGATATATGTGGTAGTAGATTACTTTTTGATGTCTGAAGATCTTACTACATAACTAACCAGCAGAGATACTAAAATATACAGGTATAACAGAGCAGGTTTCAGTTTATGATGTCTGAATTTGTAGATGGCTTTTCAAAAGCAATTTTCAGCGTGAACAAATGAGAGAGAGATAAACCTTCTATGCAATCGTATACAACAGTACAATTATTAACGACGCAACGTATGATATGATGTAACAAATGGCTGTAAAAAGGCAGCATTATATTTTTTTATAACTAGGTCAGCAAATACAAAGTTGTGTTGACTACAGGCAGACACAAGTTTTTTTTTTATATTTGAGAAATGTCCCAAGCAGACAAATGTTTTTTTTTTATATATATTTGAGACATGTCCCAAGCAGACACAAGGTAACTGTATTAACGGTAGTACTGTCTGTGATTGACAACGCCCGGTGTAAAGTGCCTGGTCTATAACCAAATGGAAGCAATTAAGACAAACAGTGCAGTATCAGCTCCGATGTGTTCCTATGTTCCATTTCAGACTAAAAGGATATCAAACAAACAGCCTTTTCAAAGAATGGAAGCAGCGGAGGATTTACACAAATAACATTGATTTTCTCATACTGAAATGTATTGCTTAGTCTGTCTTGATTACTATCTTTGAGACTTGGCTCTTTGTCTGGTATTCTAAAGGTCAAAGAGAGTTGGGGAAAAAAGAATTCATATTTATTGTGATTAAACATTTTCCTACATTCGAGAGCAGACGCTTTTGTGGCTAATAGTGGAGATTAGTGCTAAGAGATACAAAACCAGGCAACGGGTTGACATTAAATTCTATCCGATATCTGAACATTCGAGTTTATACCATATTGTCTTGTGACTGAAATACTAAAGTGGTAAAAAATATTTATTATGAGGAAAGATATTTATAATTTGTTTGTATTTATATTTGAAAAACGTATCACATGGCTTGCTCCTCTTCTGTATGAATCTAAAAATGCCTAGATATTCTACCTTTAACTTAAACACATAATTTATTTAAAAAATACAACCCTTAGCTAGAGGGTAAACACTCTAAAAGGAAAATGGATTGAGGCGAAACCTTCTTTGTCAGATGAATATAAATGTCATTGTATCCATTTATAAATCTCATTAGTTCATTTTTGCTTCTAAATTGCAAACTTTTTGGCATTAAATTTGTTTCATACATCTCGTGAGTATCTCCATATATTTTGTCTACCATCCTTATTGTTTCTACATTGTCTCAAAAAGGCCATCTGGGGCCAGTTACTGGAATGACGCTAAGACCAGATTAAATTGCTCATACCGGGTTTAATAGGGATAGACTTACAATATTTCGTGACTTCATTTAATAATGGAGTAAGCTAAGCTTTGTAATGCTATCTTCACTGGCCACCGGATGACGATTTATTTCACATTATATCAAAACAGTTCACATGTAATATGTATGCTGGTGTCAATTACTGTTGGAATATAGATAAGTGAAATGCTCTTGAACACGGCATAAGCCTGCCATAATTAATCAGAAGTGATTTTAGCGACTTTCATAAAATGAAATTAGATTTAGTAGATAATCACTTAACATCCATATTATTAACCAATACGTCATGCTCGTCTCATCACACTAAGATCTAAAAATGCAATATATCTGTCGATTAAAACACTGTTTAACGGTCAAAATTTCACTGAACCAATTACCGTTACATGTATGTATAAAGACTGATGTTGGTGTTGAGGGTTTCGGCTAATCGTCGATTTAACCTCACCCTTAAATGACTATAGACTATTCGAGTTGGCATGTCCAAAACATGCCTCCGAGAAAATTTTCATTATATACTCCTTTGGATGCAAGATTAATTGTACACACAATTTGAAATCAAGACGTAGCGTAAACAAATTTCAGTTTTATTTTGAATTTCACAATAATAAAGTTATGTACAAGTGGTTTAGCATTGTAAACCAAATGCATTATCAATGTAATCAGCGTTGGAAATTTATAACCAATTACAGCGAAAATTCGTTACAGGCATATATATCAACTGGAAATATATTGATTGGATTATAACGTTTAGACGTTTCGATATATTAGCGTAGGCTATAAGACATTAATTACCAGCAGTCAATCTACAGTAAGGCATTCTTGCCATCTTGGCAAGGAATTGAGAAATACAGCCGTTACCGAAAAGTCTCAGATGACCAGGAATAAGAATGTATATCGTTAATGCAATGATTGAGAATGCCTCAAAGTTCATAAAGCCATGAGTTGATTAAAATGTCTCCGTTTTTTTCTATACCAATAATAAATATTACACGATACCATTTAGTTAAAGTTAACATGAATCATCTGGAGACGTCTCTATGGAGATCTTTTTATACATCAGATACTGATGTTATAACATACTTATTTTTTATAGTAGATAAGAACCATAACACATTTCCCGAATGAGACACACACGATTTATGCGACACCACCTAGGACGTAGGTGTACATGCTGTATCAAGCATTGCGATACACCGGCGTCCTCTTTTTAAAACCCTTCATCATTTTACAGCTATATAAAGCTCTCAATAGGATGGTAGTGTGTATGTGTTTGTTTTTTTAAACAGTGTTTTATTGAATACAGGACAGCAAGAATTTATGGTATATTGATGAATATTGATTGAACAATAGGCAATGTTTTGGGAGCATAATACAATCGGGCTTTATTTCAAAACTTGAAATATTAGTCTAGTGTAAAATGTTTAATCCATTTTGGTGTTCAGTATTATCGAAATGTGGGTTGGGAAATGGCGATATTTCACAGAGGTATAAATTATATAATTTCCTACCAATCACCGGACCATTAACATTGGCATGATGTAGGCGATAATCCGTTTAATCTGTTTCGGGTGGCAATTTGTCAATGTTAGACTTGGTTTTTTCCTTAGTTTTAAATTCGTTCTAACCTTCTGATTAGGATTCACCCTGATAGATGGAGCAAAAGGGCAGGACAATTTCAAATTTTTATTTGGTTAAAGGCTTCGAATCGTTCTCTTTAGAAAGCATTGCAATGCTCGAACACTATAGCAGCGACTGTTATAATTATAATGGAAGCATGAACTATATAAAACAGCGAAGTCTTCACGCTCGCTGAAGCAAATCTCTCGTTGGAAATCAACTGTTAACAGAAGAAAAAAAAATCAGTGGAATAACTAAAACAAGATCTGGTTGCAGAGTAATAAGTTTGATAAATGATTGAAAATCACAGGCCACTCAATGCAAAACAAATACGCTCACCTTATAGAATTACATGTGACAAACAATAAAAGAGTACTACGATTGTCCATTAGTCCCGTAATGAATAACAGCAAATAAGGAAAACCAATTTTAACCACTTTATATGTTTCATTTCTCTTTGAAATTGCGATTTAGATTACCCATAATTGCCATGGCAAGCATTCACAAACGTAATACTGTTTTGGCAAATGAGTTATTGAAGTGCAAATTTTCCGGGAATCGGATGGAATCGACGTAACCTTCTTTTTACTGTAATAGTTCTACACTGAGCTGTTTTTGTGTTCAACAAAGGTGCTGCGTTGACCAGTTTCACAAATTAAACTGAATGCAATAAATGAATCCTCTTTTCAAATAATAAACTTTACTTTGGTTATTCAGTTTTCCTTGTTATAAAACCAATTTAAACGGAATCACTGTCATGTACGGTAATAGTATAGACAGAAGACATAACTATAGCCAGTGCATACTTATTGGTTAGAAGAGATATAAATGTAACATCCCCATGGACATCTGAAGGAAAGGGGTTATTGTCCAGGCCACAATTGTTCAGTAATAGTTACTCCGGCAAAGATAACTCACGTCTCAATACAATTGCCATATATTTGGAGCAACTGTAACACGGAGCAGCCAACCCCATTGGGATTCTCATTGGGTGTATTTAAATCATACATTGAAGGCCGGAACGACTTTCTATAGCACTTTCGTCGTTGACACAAATTACATGAATGTATATTTTTGTCACAATAAGTTTCATTAACAGATAAATATAAATATATTTTTGCATTTTTATGGCAAAATGGGGCTATTTGCAAATGGCTTTTTTTTAACAAAACAGAAGTAGCTTTCATATCGTGTCCATTTACATTACTGAAGCAAGCTTTCACGGAGATGTTCACCAGCGTTACTGACACGAACATGTTGCTGCTATAAATGAGATGACCATTGCTTCTGGAACTATATAGGGACCGGACAAATCCGGGCTCCATTGGCGGCAATCTTATCGTTATCATGTTCTCTATTGTAATGTAATAATACATTTCATCTAGAGTAGTAATAGCAGTTACATGTAGCTCTGTGAGGTTCTTGCGGTTAAATTATGAATATACGGACAATTGTATACCGAAATATAAACATTTTGGGGGGATTTTCTTTTACAATGATGAGAATTTAAACTGTTTGCGTATATCATTACCTGAAACAGACGTGTTTATACGTCAGTAATTTAACTAAGTTAACGTGTTCTGGTGTCCTTTTTTCGTTACGTCATTGTTTGCCATGTAACCACACAAACGTCTATTTCACATAAGAACCACTTTTCCGATATTGTTCCGCGTAAAATATAACTATCTTAAGGTTTTTAACCTATATATATTCATTTATACGGTAAGTGAAGAGTACATGTATGTGTACAATGATTCAACTACATACAGGCCGAACACAACGGTCATTGGCACTTATAATACGAAAAGATAGACTGTCCACATGAGCGATTGTAAACATCAGCGGACATTAACCACGCGAACATGGGTCACCTATGTATGTTTTGTAAATAGTGGCTTCTCTGAGCAAAAAGGGAGGTCGTTTTCTGTATAGATTATATTGCTTTAGAATTAACTGATTTCGTATTCCTTGAAGATCTCATTGCATAATGTAAACTTGACAAGTGAAAGCTTTTAAAATGTTTGAGTTTATACATGAGGTATCCCTATGCTGTATTCCTAAGGTAAACAAAACTACACAGACAGTCCCGGAAACATAGTAAAATATATATTTCTTCTTTAAGTGTATGTAAAGTGATGTAGCACTTCGCTGGAAAGTAATTCAACGATCAATTGCAATCAGCTACATATTGCACTACTACCTAACACCAAAGCACTCCACGCCGGATGCGTCCGCAACAAACAGATGATCAAATAACCGTCTACAAATATATAAACATGTATTCAACCCCAAGATATTGCCAGCAAAGACAAGGAATAACAAGGAATAATTCCAATCAATATAAGACGTATTTCATATGAGAGGCTCCCGCCTTTCCTTAAAGCTTTGGCTCAAATGTTACCTTTACTACGTGACTTTTTTGTCTTTATCATGGACGAATAAAAACCGAGGTAATAGTATTACATAATAATCCTGTTACATCAGATTGTACAACAAAACAAACACGGAAAAGCAATAGTTCACGAATGCCACTGATATATATACATGTACGCCACGAAATAGAATTAATAGCAGTAATATTAATGAAGAAGTGCCATTCATGAATAATACCATGAATGTATTATTCTCTCAACAGGTCCTGGGCCCGCGGCCGTGGCTTAGTGATAAGTTTGTCGGGCTAATAATCCTACTTTGATTTCACGCTCTTAAGTTCGAGTCCGTCTGTCGCCCATCATGTATATGAGTGGGTCACATTACGATATAAATCTAGCATTTGTGGGATGGTTTTTATGAGGCTTACTACCTGTTTTCAACCGTATTTTAGACAGAAACAGTGTGAACTGTACGTAAGACGTACGTGTACGTCGTAAGACGCCAAACCCTAATTAAACAAACAAAACAATCCAAAGATGTCCGATTGGGGACATCTTTGAGCATCGTTGAACAGATATAACGCACCTTTATAAAACGTGATGTGGTTAAACAATGATGCCTATACGCAGACTCCAGAAATCGAAAACAAATTGTCGTACTTAACAACGTCCATATTAATCTTTGATTAAATACGGAAAACGCAGAACTTACTCACAGTACATCAGTGTAAACTAATCGTCAACTAATCGGCTTTTAAATAAAGTACGATACTTACAAGGATGGACTTCACCATAAAGTCTACAATGATGAGGGATTAACTTGAAAATAAACGGGTTTCTTGGATTCGTCTTGATTGTGTTTATTTGTTTCGTATGAGTATTCATTCTGAACCAACAGTAAAACATGTCACCTTAATTGTATATGTACCTCTTATGCAGCAAATTTGTGGGTTAGAATGAAATAAAAAAAACTTGGACTTTTAATGAAGTGTATCAATTATAAAGTCAAGAAGAACCGCCAGTATTGGTAGGATGTCGGCCTGATTCTTGTGCAAACTCGACAGGTTTAAATTCTTTATATATGTTAACTTTATGAGGTGCTAATTAAATCAACAAGCAAATTCTTCGATTGTTTGAACGTAAATAATCATATGACGGAACAGCTAGAATGCCGTACAATAGAGGTACCTGCACTCGAAGAACAATATGGCTCTACAGGAACCCTGTTTGTTTCTTCAGTCAGGGCTCAGATGAAAATCTTTATGGGTCTGTGAGGAACCCACATAGCAAGTATATCTCCTTTACTTATTATATCAAAGAACTGTTTTTGTCGTTATGGTTTTCATATAGATGGTTCCATTTTTTCCAAAGAAGTGTTTGCTGCTATGGTTCCATCTTTTCTATAAAGAACCATTTCTTCTGAGAGTGTACTTTGTCTGGTTTGTTAATTTACTTTTGTATTCTGTGTTCTCGAGTTTGTATTTACATGTACGGCTTTACATTCTTTATTTACATATTGTGACTGTTTGAATAGATGTTTTACAAGTGTACTTTGACACAGTGATCTGTATACAAATGCCACATGTTTTGTTTGTCCGTTCGTGTTTAAATGCAAAATGTGTTCATCATAAATATATTTCTAAGGAGCTGTTAAACTTTCTATACTCATAAAAATCGATCTACAATGTTTGTGTTTCAATACTTATAATGAAGATAGCTAAAATACTAAAAGAATATTATTAATAATTCAGCGAAATATTGATTTACATTTCAACTTGACAGTCTTTTGCTTTGGATACACGCAATTAAATGGCGTCACTGTGAGGTACTTTTGTAATCGGTGTAGTGAATAAGACTCTTCAATCTCCAAAGAACACATAGAATGTATCTACGGAGAAGAATCTGTTGATGAGAGCTGTCGTGTTCAATTGAACTTCAAGCCTTTGCAGTTTCCAATAACTGGATTCCCTGTAATTTGGCTCAAACAACCTTCAGTTGGTGTATATAAAAAGTTGTTTTCATGTTTGTGAACCCACAGTTCATGTGGTTAGGCTTCAGTATAAAGGAGTAGTTTCCGGTAACTTTATAATATAAATAAACGTTCAATATTGAGCGTTCACTTTATAGATTGTCTTTTCTGTTCTAAATAAAGGAAGGGGACAACATGAAACTGGTCTCTCATAATTATTTCGTGCAAAACCATGCTAAGTCACATTACTGGGAATAAAGATAGTTGACATTTGCACAGTTCCGCCAAGTAACATTCACAGGTCCTGTAGTAGTCGCATGAGGTTTAGTTTTACCGAGTTTCGTATCGCTCATAGCTGAGGATGGCATGTTGTCTTGTAGGCTTTATAGATTTATTGTCGTTCATCCTTTCTGTCTCTACACATTACTTCTATGCTATACGCTACTATTAAACAATGATTCGATTTTTTGGGGTGGAAAGTATTACGGATGTTGTCTAATTCATGTAAACTAGCATAGAACATCTATTCATTAACTATCCCGGGTGGACAGATTTGTATGGATTCTTTTACGTTTTTGTAACTGGTGAAACGTTGGATGGCTTACCTTGTAATTGAAGAACTGGATTATCAATTCGTGCTGCCATCTGTAACATCTAAACTACATAGACTTTCAATAGGCGTATGTAATTGGTAGCTGGGAAGTATAACTTAAACAATTCACCAACCTATACCAATAATTATAGGAAAGTTACTCTTATCAGACAACTTGTCGGACATTGTCCTATCTGCTTGTCAATAGGTTGTGGTCAGGTGATCTGAATTCAAAAAGCAATTATATATAATATATTATTTGATAGTTTATTTCTTGAATGGGTGTTTTACCTTTCTGACGACATTTATAACGGGATATATCGACCCTGACGATCATATATAGCACTCCATTGTTCCCAGAAAATCTTACCCAGGGTAGAACAGAATTTCAGATTCGTTTTATTCCATTTATATTGGCAGGAGTTGTATGATTCTGAGCGCATTTCTGACATTATTGTTGACAAATATATGTGTTAAATGCTTTTGCATTTACCTAAAGATCATTGACGTATCAGAGCGTGAATTGATTGCTCTACGTTCGGCCATGACATTTCAATGAAACTATTGCCAATCAGGATATTGGCAAGAAGGTAAATATTTATAAAGAAACGGACATTTCACGCAGTTAAAAACCTTATGCAAACATGATATTTACTTCCTTTTACATGGCTCTTAACACATAAAATCTATGATCGTTGTCTATCCCAACCTGCAATTGGGTACCCACCTCAACTAAAACTGACAATGCAGAATTTATTGTGAACATCGAAAAAGGATTACAGCAGTTAGCTCCAGGTGGCAGTGTAGATTATCTGAGATATCAAATACGAGACATCCTTAAGAAAGCCAAACCCCAGAG
>JAVFBX010218690.1:0-11502 GCA_034783855.1 Mopalia kennerleyi | reverse complement strand
ACATTTACTCCCTCCCCTCCCCCCCCCCCCAACCCCCTCATCCTACAAACATTGGAAAAAAGAAAGAAAAGTAAGCGAAATCAATTTAAACGAAAAAGTCGAAGAAAACTGGCCTAAATTTATAATAATAAGTAGTCAAAATGAAAAGTCTAACTTAAATATCGCCTTTTGCGCTGAACCGAAATCCTTAGGAAAGAGATTTGTACTCCTGATCAAAGTCAATGTCTATATTGACCGATACGGTCATTAATATACTTTTAATGGCTGATTTATATATAGAACCTCAGCCCTAATATGGGTTTCCCCTTCATACAGGATAAAACAGTCTAGATCGAACGGGATAGAGAAACGCGCTGGCAACCATCAAATTCATTGATGAATTTGCCCTTGTTGGGAAAGCTTTTCAGCCTTAATGACTTTGACATATATCCTTGGAATCATTGTGAATTATGGGTTATGCCAGAAGTAACGTCAGCTCATCAAGTTGATCAGGAGTAGACCGGTAATAAGTCTAAGCTTTAATTTTTTCTGACCGTCTGATCCAAAACCCTTAGTGTAGATTCTCTCCCGTCGGTATAACGTGAGACCATTCAATCCCAGACTACCTAAGATACTCGATCACCGACAGCTGAGATGCTGGCAAAACCCAAAGAGACTGATTGGGTTAATTTCCTCGGGATGATATCGACTATGAAAGACAGCGGATCTCTAAACACTATTGCTAGCACCGATTTGATTGTTGAGTTTTGTCACAAGGGACATTTAGGAAACCGTGATTCTTATCAATAAAAAAGCCTGCCCGCTGATAACTTTCCTGAGAACTACATATCATCAAGTCAGAAGTGACACCTCGTTTTTTACTTTTCGTAATTTATGTGTTATATATTAACTTAAATGTATATATAATCAAACGGTTTTCAGTAATGAAACAACAACAATCTTATTTTTAATGGGAGTGAATCGCTTGCTTCCACTCAAGGATACTACATATTTTGGTGCAAGTAAAATAGACAGTTCTCAAAAGGAATAGAATCAATAACATTCTTCACATTATAAAAAGAATCGAGACGTAGGCCTGTAGTTTCTCCAGTGCATCTCCTGAAAATATGTTCCAACAAAGCTTCTGATAGCATATTTTTATGAAATAGCATCTTTATAACGTAGCATCTTTATAACGTTTTAATTAGTAAAAAATTCTCTTTGAACTCATTTAGGCTGTGTAGAGAGAGAAAATATTACCTGAAGGCATGACGATGCGTCCTTAGTACTACATAGTATATACAGAATCTTTTCTGCTCTTTTTTTATGTCTTATTAAATTTCGAGTCTTTTCCCTTAATTTGAAGGGTTTTTTCTCACTGGTAATATCAGGGTTCGGACAAAGCCTCGGAAACACATCAGACTTCGCGCAACATTACAGAACAACCTCGGTTTACCGTGCACGGTTTGTGTATCGGTCGGGTCACTCATAAGAAACTGTCTACTCATAAGATTAAGTATGACTCCGATTAGGTATAACCAAATATATTTCCGCTCTTGTGTCGTTAGCAGTAACCTACTGCTGAGATTGAGACTAGATGCGCATGTCACAAAGGATACTTTCGTCCCTAGTGTTAAAACATTTCCGATCAAGCTATGTGAATATTTACGTTAAGCGCTCATTCGTTTCTCTCGTTACCTTATGTAGTTATTGTATGACAAGTCGTTTCATCACTTCTACCTTTATTCTACATATGTCGAACTAATTTTGCTTTTATTTTACTTATGTACAATTCACACACAAGTAAAAATTTTTTCAACGCATGTAAAATAAATATTTTTTCCAAATGTGAAATTGTTTTTTGCATATGTTTGATTCTTTTTTAAATTAGTGAAATTCTTTTTTACATATGTGGGAAAAAATTGAATTGTAAACTAAAGTCATTTATGTGAAAAGTGATTCAGCATATGTATACTAAAGGTAGAAATGATAAAACGACTTGCCACAGTAATGCCCTTTACTGTGCTATACAATCCCACAGGAGTCATTCAGACCATTGCCGCCATTTTTCTACCGCTGATCCCAGTAGTGCACTTAATATGTGTGTGCAGTAAAAGATTCGTTATCGCTTACAAAATCAATAAAAGTGTTCAATTGAATATATTTTTTAATATGTCAACAGCAGATGGTGATAAATCTTTCGTGGCCTGTTACTGAGATCCGCCAGTGGTGCCTGTATCCGTTATTTCTGGGTGCAGATGAATTTATTTTTCCACCAACAAGATTTTTTTACTAACCTAATGAAACTTTAAGGAATGGAGGTAAATAATGCCTTCATAAGCACAACACTTACTTGATGTCGGTTTCAAAGCAATATTTTGAATCAACGTAACACTGCTAAAAATAGCCCAGACCCCTCGACAATTCCTCATAATCCATTCCACCAATGGTTTTGTAGACTGCGTTGAAAAGCTAGATTGTACTTGGCTGCGGAATGCTCTGCTCTCTCGCTAACCAGACGGTTAGGAGATTCGCTTATGAATACAGTTGTATATGTAATGAATGATTGACATAAGATGTCGAGAAATTATATATTTAATTAGAATTTAAGTTGTGGTAACGCTTATGTCACGCTTTATCACGTTCAAAGCTTCCGGGGCCGAGGGCCAAGGCAATCCTTTGACAATCGCCTATTGGATTTGTATGCATCGAAGAGAAAACTCCAGAAAACTATTAGTTATTATGACCTGTTTTGTACTTTTTTGCCACAAATTAACGAGCAGTATTATCACTTTACTGAATCTCAACTGCTGGTAAAACCTCAAATCGCTTTACAACGCTAACATTTCCCGGCTTTTTCCAAAATAAGGAAAAGTTTGATATCATGTCAATTTAGCCTAGCCTATAATGCCGACTGTCTTTAACTGTATACCGCAGGAAAAGTTGTTTGGGATGTAATCTAGATGAGCTAAAATTTTCAAATTCAAATAGCTTCCTTGGTTGGTGGACACGATAATCATGGGAGGTTTCTCTGCACAGTGACTACTACATACTGCAACACTTCACTGAGTGGGCCAACGTTCCTCATTTAGGAGCTTTCGAAGTGTCTTCGTTTGGCATTTTTTGTTCTCTCATGTGTATGCTTATTATGAATCTTGTCGTTGTGTGTTGTCAGTGAATCACTTATAACCAACTATTGGTTCACGACATAACATTGAGAAATAACCTCAAAGTATACGGCAATAGATTGTGTCAAACGCAGGTAAAGTCAAACTTAGACTCTTAATACATCACATGTGCAAGCTGGTGTACCTTCTAACTGTTCCGATGTGGAGAATGGTTCACTTTCATGTTCTGTTCTCCGTAAAGGCCTTATATCAAACGCTTAACATTCGCTCAATTACGTTTCAAATTTAGCTATCTCTAACCCGTCTACTTTTAGACAGCCTGAAGATCATCGATCCATCAACACTTTCCAAGCTGAATTTTATTGCCCCAAGTATAATTGATAACACTCTAGCTGTTGCCAGCTGTACAAGTTTCACTGCATAAATTAAATGATTTTTCTTCCGTCTGAAGTATTTTCACTGGTTTGTATAACTCAATGCAAACTATATTACATCTGTAATACATCTTCGTCCTTTTGTCATGCTTCTCATTTGTGTTTTTCCTTCACAGAAAATCTGTTTTACCGGGCTACCGGAAAATCTCAGAGGGAAATTGTCCTTGGAGAATGGTCGCTTTGCAACACTTCGACATTGGACGACCTTTTTTCGTGCATGTATTTACTTATGGATAAGTTACAGTTTGGATAATGATCATATTGGACCCTTCAACAATCTCATATCCTCTCAGCAGAAGGGAAGGGATGCTCCACAATCCTTGATTTGACTGAGCGGACAACAGTTTAGATGATATCGAAAATCGTAACACCATATCAAGCCCATGATGTGGTTTCGAAATGGTTCGGGTTTTAATAATTACAATTAATGCCTCGAACTTTTACAATTAATGCCTCGAACTTTTTCTATTCTTTTGACCCATTTTACATCGGAGGTTAAAGAAAGCGTTGTTAGCTGAAGGCATGTTTAATTTACTGTCCGCGTGCTTGTTCCCTGCCGGTATCAGCGTAGATTGACAAAGCGCCTCTCCAACTCTATACCGATCCTAATACCTGGAAGGTTTCTTCGAAAAAAATGAAACAAGAAATAAAAACATAAACACTTCAACTTTTGTTAGCAGTTTCTTTGAACTGTCAAAGTAACTGCACATAAAATTTGATTTCGAAGACATAAATCATGGGTGAAGAATGAATGTGAAGCCGATCCAACGCTGTGACCTTTGAGTAGAATGAATGTGAACCCGGTCCAACGCTGTGACCTTTAAGATGTAGTCTTTGCACCCCATAGCTAGATGTCTTTCAATACATTTGTTTATTAATTAATTAGTAGGAACAAAAAGAGCATTTTTGCAACACCATTTATCCTTCATGTAAAAATATGTGCCGACAACAGCCTAGTCAGCATGGGGATTATCAAATCATGCTTTATATCTTTGCGCAGGACCATCACGTGATTTTAAGTATGTTTCGATAATTAAACTGTTTAAAATAATTAAATTGTCTTTAATATTTCTTCTATTTTTGTTGGAGAAATTATAAGAATTCAATTAAATATAATGCTGGCAACACAGTTTTATTCGGCTGAAGAATTGCTTCATCCTTGGGAATGCAAAAGCATTACATCAAAGAGAAAAACCGGTAAAAGCTTTACATTCATTCCAAACGAAGACGCATTTAATTGGATAAAACAGTTTGCCGCAAAGCCGTTTTCAAAAGCTATTCAACGCAATTTTAGAGAGTGATAATTTCCGTTTAAATGGCTCCATATTGCAAAAGTGTAGTTGGGAATTTCGTGTGAAGTTGTTTGAACAGTGGTTTATAAATAACAAGTGTTCCAAGAATATCCTATAAAACATTTTCGATTAATATTTTTATGGTTTGGACAATTTTCAGATGTGAGAATAATGCTTTATTCTTTTAATAAAGGTTGGTCTCAAATTTACTAAAACGTAAGTAAAAATACAAATACATAAGCAATTATACAACCGCTATCTAAAATATCCATTATTCTACACATCATGTTGACGATGCTATAACAAAGCTATATTATCCCATCACCTGTGATTATCTGTGTCAGAATGAGTACTTTATGACAGTAGCCTTAACCACGGACAATTGTATGTCAAATGAAGCAAAACATAAGAAAAGCAACCGCGTTAGAGATTGCACGAATCAAGATAAACTTCTCATGTTTCCCAGACTTTTTAAATGATATGAAATATTTCCGTAGCTAGGCATATACAGAATCAGAATGGTCGACTTAGATATGAATATTAATGTACCGGTTGTTATCTGTACACGTGTTTATTATGTTGTTTTAAATGGCAAGTGGTCATTTCTATTACAGAGACATTTACCAATATTCATATAAACATCATCAATTATAGTAGTTATGTTTGGTGCAAATAGCATTGTTGATATTATCTTGTCACATCAGTGAACAACTTCTATGTGACCTTTGAACGGCAAAACTGATACATTTATCGGGAACAAAGGCATATCAGCGTTAAGAATATCGGGAAATTGTATTTATAAACAGCGGGATCTGGTTTCTGTAAAGTATTGTTTACTCAGTCAATATTGTCAATTTACAGAATTGTTTTCGTAAGCAGCTCTTTCTCCTTTATAGTTCTCTGTTAGTAATGGTCGAAGAGCAGTTGAACTTTACAGAAACATGTATAGAACTTCAACATGTATTATGTGTGTGCTGGACAGTAGTTGAGTAGTTACCAGAAATCTATCAAGCAGAAGTATGAAACCAGCCATTACCCAGTCTAGACGGCATTGTGACCAGACCCGTGCTGATTCTTGAAAAATCGCCCCCTAGCGAGATATAAAGAAAACTTGAAGGACATGAATTGGATGTGGAATCCTGAGTATATCATGCTAAAGCTATTTCCACCGTTTTTCAAAAGTTATATTTCACCCATACGGTGTCAGTGAATTCTGACAGTCAAACTGCGCGTAACGAACAAAATCTCCCATTTCTTGCGCAATGAGTTATATGGCCATATGAAGGTTCACTGAAGTCACAATGGCGTTGAGACTGGGTAATGACTGGTTAATACTTCTGCTTGATAGACTTCTGGTATAACCTATTGTTGTATAGTTTGACCTTGAGTCAGCACAATTTGAGTTAAACTAGAATTCCGTTGCCACACACGTGCTCATTTATGGGTCAAATTACAGAACAGACGAAGTAAAAATCAAGAGCGGCCAAGATAAAGGTCGCTGAATATTGTATATACATGTAGTGTACCACTCAACAGTATATGTTTGATTTATAACCTACTTATATGTGCTGAAGTGAAATGCAAGAGTTTAACGAACAGTACAGCTTGTCCCAAGAGCTCATACGCTTTGACAGCAGAGTTTTATTTTGTAACAAACCCGACTGTTGTTGATTTATATAGCATACCACAATCCGGTTATTTTCTTTAGTAATATATCTCTGAATCCAGGGACTGACGTAAACTTAATCAATGACTTGAAGTCGACTGATTTCAATCCAATTTGTAATATTCAAGGTTGATAAAAGTTCCTGTCCGCTATAAGACGCTGCCATTCAATATTAAATCATGGCACCAGGCTTCCAAAGACTTAATCCTTTTCAGATAATACGCCTACATCGATAATCTATCACAACATTCATGCCCCCATTTCATGCTAGTCATTAAGGAATAACATATTTTTACAGCCCCCTTACAAACTATCTAACTCAGCTTATTATTCATGTAAATGTACATACATGTAGTCGTTGTATTATATTGTAATGTTTTGTTCCCAACTGTTCATTGCTGTATTCAACCGTTTCTCTTTATCCAATATTTGTACCTCGCCCCTAATGTTCACGCTTCACCAATTGTAAGCAGCGGCCATTAATATTGTGTAACCATCTTGTACTGTATCTAAAGCAGAAAAACCTTTAATAAATTCACTCCTGCCGATGGGAAAATAAAGTGCCGAGATATAGATGAGTGTATTATAGGCTATTTAAACGTATACAGTGTCTACGTGATAACCAGAAATGAAAAGATTGGAAAGGGATTTTACATGTGCGGACCAACTGCCGAGTATTAAGACAAGTGCAATGGGGTATATAGCTTTCTGACATTCCGGCCTGTAATTAATAAAAACGACCAATGCCATAACAGTTACGCGAATCCACTGAAAGATTTCTCGAAATGTGGGGATAGAATGTGGACTCCCGATGTAGTTATATTGGCACCTTTCCTCGGCTTTTTGTCAGTTACACAGATGTTAATTATTCATTGAATCGAGACAGTTCACACAGTGTGAGGTAATCTACATGTAGTTACACGTGTCAAAAATATCCGGAAGGGATTTACGAAAGCAAACTGTACCGTGTAATGAAATTAAATAAATGTTTCAAGCGACAGACCATACATGGAAAAAAGAAGATTTCACAAAAAAAGTATGCTTTTCGAATGAAAGTCCGTCGAATAACATACACTTCGAAAAGCTGTCGTGCACCAACACTGCTATTTGGCTGTCCGGTGGAACATGTTTTTATTTCGTAGGAATAATGGATTTTTACGCTACTATTTATCCTTCACACACCTCCCGAAGCTGTCTTTTTTTGGTAGTTCACATTGTTGTTAAATAATCGTAAGGAGTGTGTTATGTCTTGGGAGTATACATTGTTTTTAAAGAATTGTAAGGGGTGTATCATCTCTTGAGAGTTCACATTGTTGTTAAAGAATCATAAGGGGTGTATCATCTCTTGGGTGTTCACATTGTTGTTAAATAATGGTAACGGGTGTATCATCTCTTGGGAGTTCACATTGTTGTTTAATAATTGTATGGGGAGTATCATCTCTCGAGAGTTCACATTGTTGTTAAAGAATTGTAACGGGTGTATCATCTCTTGGGAGTTCACATTGTTGTTAAAGAATTGTAACGGGTGTGCCATCTCTTAGGAGTTCACATTGTTGTTTAAGAATTGTAAGGGGTATATCATCTCTTGAGAGTTCGCATTGTTGTTAAAGAATTGTAACGGGTGTGTCATCTATTGGGGGTTCACATTGTTGTTAAAGAATCGTAAGGGGTGTATCATCTCTTAGGAGTTCACATTGTTGTTTAAGAATCGTAAGGGGTGTATCATCTCTTGAGAGTTCACATTGTTGTTAAAGAATTGTAACGGGTGTATCATCTCTTGGGAGTTCACATTGTTGTTTAAGAATTGTAAGGGGTGTATCATCTCATGGGAGTTCACATTGTTGTTTAAGAATTGTAAGGGGGCATCACCTCTTGTTGTAAAGGCATAATAAAAGGAATGTCATCTCTTGATTCAGTATCTATCGGTTGCCTATACAATAAAAGATTATGGGCCGAGGTTATAAAAGTCATTGAGTATGCTCATGATGATATTTCGTGCTCAACTGAGTAGACTCCGGGGTCCGTTTTCGAAAACCGAGGTTAAAAAGAAATTGAGAACGCTTTCTGTGCTCAGCTGAGCACGAATCCTGAGCAAGCTCTAGACCATGCTCAAGACCGTACTCAACGAGACTGCAGAGTTGTTTTAATAATTAGAAGGCTGCAAATGACTTTTACCATACATTTTTCGATTCGATTTTGATAATTAGACGTTTATAATGGTCAAAACATTTCATCAGTGACAAATAAAATTGTCTCGAAGCAGCTGATATAATCAGTGTAGTGCATGTTTACCTTCATTGACAGAAGAGCTTGCTCAAGAGCTGGAATGTGCATTGATTTTGTGTACGTGCTCAAGACATTTTATAACCACCAAATAGGAACACAACTCAGTGGAGCACGATCTCAAGAGTTTGAGCACAGACTCGGACTTGAGTATTCTCAACTTTTTATAACCTCGGCCCCATGTCTCCCTTGAATTCTCCCATGAGTTCCATAAATGTCCCGAATAAGCATAAATGAGCAAACCAGATAAGCATCTCATTTCTCCACGTTGTCTGTATATATTGAATAAAAGCACACATTTTTTACTTCTTGTAAAATAACAATAATTTAAAATTTTGTCATTCCAAATTCCAAAAGGTTTAATCAGGGGCTAGGACTTATATTCGTTAAAACCTGGGTTTTATATTATTCACAATTTAATTTAGTTGTTAATTGTAAATTTATAATTATATTCACCGTTTGTAAATAAATGTGGTATTATCAAAGCAGCTTTAGTATTGAAATTTAATATTATTTGGTCCCCAATTTCATGTGAAAAATGAAGTTTACTTTATACTGCTTTGGGTTTAATTTGTTATTTGGTCCTCATTTTAATAATACACATGTATATCACAATATTAGATGACATTTTCCAAGAAGAATCGTGTACGAAAGTACTTTATGTTAACCGAGAAGCGCGAGATTAGAAACGTTTCCAAGGGCATGTCTTTCCCCGATTTTACAGTTATAATCTTTCTTGTACTTAAGATTAGTTTGCTGTGAAAACTCCTTACAGCTATGCCTGATAATTTTATTGATAACATCAGTATGTCTCTAGCCTGTAGCCATAATCCTTGCGATTATCTCAACACTAGTCCGTCCTCTGGTATGATAGTATTCTTATTTTAAAGATGGTATAGAAAAGATAAAGGCTGCTGGCAATAGCAACAATACCAAATAAAATGTCTTTTAAAACGAACATTTTTAATTAGCAATAGGAATTTTTTACCATTCCACTTAAAGTAATTTGCTGCAGTGTCTCCATGACAACCACCGAACACGTCTGTCGCATCCACAGAATTGAGTGCCAGTTGGAGGCATGCAATACAACACATATTTCTGTATTTAGAGGGGGTGGGGAAGGGGGCAGTAATTCTGTATTTTCCGAACTTTTTCGTTTTGAAAATATTAATGGTGGTATTATAGTACCTATAGCCCTTCGCGAGGCTTACAAATTCTTTATCCGCTTCTAGGTTATGGAAATGTTTCAGGCCTCATAGGGTCTGCCAAAATCTCCTTCCTTTGGGCAGTTTCTGTGACAAAATCATAGCATTAATTAAAAAAAAGTTATTAATTAATAGCTATTATCAAAAGTCTATCAAGCACAAGTATGAAACCACCCATTACTCAGTCTCAATGGCATGGTGACCAGACAAGCGCTTATTGTTGAGACATAGAATAACCGCGAAGGATGACATGAATTGGATGGGGAATCATGAGTAATCATGGCGAAAGCAACCCCCAATACGAGTGAGAATTTTGTCGCGGGACAAGGCCATTTGGGTTGATGTCATACGGACTATTTTAATTTATACCAAATTGTTTGTGTGAGTACAACAAGTTTCTCATGTTTTCTCCTCAAAAGCATATTTGAGTATAGATAAAAAGGTGGTCTGATAAAGAAAATCATTAGTTTGGTTTCGAAAAATGTTGTATAAAGCTGAATAATCGACATTGACAGTTTCAGAACCCACCATAGCCTTGTCGCTTGTCACATTGACTGTCAACACCGTCCTCGGTCAATTATTAACCAATCACCAAGCCGCTATTTCGAAAATGTGAAGGAACTATATTTCCGGCGTGACGCCACGTAACCCAAATCCAGTACATATACCTCCGCCATTTACAGATTCACCATTAACTGCTATTAAAATACAGATTTTCCTCTCCTTGTGTGTTTAGGTTGGGACCGGTTGTTGTTTCCGCTCAGTGAAAATGTCTGACTCAATAGGACACATTATATTAAATAACTTAATTCTATGAATAAAAGAGACAAGGAAAAACACAGAAAGTAGCCAAGAATTATTATCTTCAGGTAACATTTCAACCGAAATAAATTTTGGTCACTTCCACCCAAGAAAAAAATCTTTTAAATGTAACCAAGAACAATTTGATTTAGGCATCATTTTGACCAAAACAAACTGTAGCTCACTTATGCCTTCTAAAATTGGCTACCAAGAAAGAGTTGGTCAAAAAAGTTAACAAGATTTATTTGGCCTAAGTAACATTTTGACCAAAAAACCCCCAACTTTGTCGCCCATGTATTCTAATTTCAAATGGAATGTACATAACTTCAAAGAACTGTAGGGGCCAGGTAGTTAGCATCATATGTGTTGAGCATTTTTTAGCTATGATTTGTAGTAGGCCTTGTAGTAGGCAAGTCACAGGTAATTTGTCTAATTCACAACATTTTATAATATAAAAAACCTGATCGCTCTTCAAATCTTACCAACGACCAAGAATTAAAACCCTATAGTTAAAAAGTGACTTTTATATTGTTGACATAACTTTGACGAGGAAAAAACCAGGTCGGTCTCCAAATTCTACTTATACCAGCAACCAGAAAAAAACTGGTAAAAAAAATAACCAGGATTGATATGGCCGCAAAATATTTTGACCAGGAAAAATCTGGTCGCTCTTCAAATTCTACTTGTCCAGCGACCAGGAAAAACCTGGTCAAA